>JAPYYX010000205.1:0-87566 GCA_030522605.1 Cremastinae sp. B BG-2022a
TTACTCGGCACATCTCAGCATACTAGTAGCCACGCACATGGTCAAATGAGAGCTTAAAATAAATTTTTATTACAAATAATTAGTGGAATAATATATAAAGTTTTGGGTTTAATTATCAAATAAAATAGAAATATATTTTTGTAATATGATTTCGATGCTTTTTGAAAGATTTATCGAAAATTCGGAAAATCTATTAAAGTTATAAATTAGATTTCCCGTTCTTTGCAACAACTATTTATGTTAATGATAATTCGTTTCATTAAGAAAATGTATATTCATTAATTTTATCATTTTATTATAAAAAAATGTTTTTTTCTTACTTTTTGGTGGAGCACCCCATTTTGCCCCCCCCCCCCAAAAAATTTTTTTTTCATGCAGCAAAAAATTTCTTTTTTGTTTCTTTAATTGTGATTAAAAAAAGAAAGATTCACAATATTTTAACCCTTGGAATCGAAATTTTTTCTTAGGTACCCCACTTTGCCCTACCTTACCCTATATACGTTTGTATTCATGACAAACCATAACTCGTATTATCTAAAGACGAGGCAGTGCCTTTGCGGGGTTATAAAAAACCGATTTTCAACTTTATGGCAGTATCGTGTCTTCGAACAGTAAGAATGATCTTTTTCAATTCCTTCAATCTTATTTTTGTTATTATCATTCTTTTATTTTATAATTAAATTATTTTTAAAATAACCACAAAAATCGTCGCTTACACAATTGCTAATCTGATGATACGTATCTACAAAAAACTCATTTTTTTCTTTGGAATTGTGTTGGATCCATCCCGATTCGGTCAACCATTCTCGAAATATCATTAATTAGAAATTATTGAAATTACGATTTTTTAACACATCTGCACAGAAAAGTTGACATTTCTGGCCTGTGTACAGGGAAAGAAGTGTCGCTTTTTGAACGGTCTCAAAAAATTATGACTGGGCGGAAATGTCACACAAACAGGTTAGCAATCCCAATTGCCTGCGCAGGTGTGTTGAAAAATTATATATTCAGGGAAAAAAATGACTTGAGCCCGCTTCCCTTGCTGCCCCTCGCCTTCAGCTTGGGCAGCAAAACAACGGGCTGCGATCGGCTACTTTCCTCCCTAGGTACGTGTAAACAACTGTTCTTAGCCGCAATTTTTCCTCGTGACGTCACGACCGATAGCTACATCACATCTATAGCAACCGAGGATTGTATCAATGTTCTTGAGTCTCGGAGTAATGTCAATTCTGTCAAGGTGACAGTTCGCTATCAAAGTCGTTCAAACCGTACACAATCAAAATTTACTAAAAAATAAAGGTGCGATGAATGGAAAATATATTTGTAGCGCATAAAGGTGGCTACGTCATACGCCAAATTAATCTTGTATGACCGTTTCTGCTTATTTTAATAAGTCTTAAGACGTTGTTTAATAACAATTATACTTATTCAAGTTTTAATAATTTCGGATATAATTTTTCTATGGTGAATTACAATATTGTGAATGAATTTTGGATTTAAATTATTATATGGCGGTACGGATTATGAATATGAAAATAAAGAAGTGAAGAAAAATATTCTTAATTTAATGGGGAATCCGCTGTGTAGTCCTTTTTTTATGGTCGCTAGACGAAGAGAGTGTCTCCGTCCAACGACGCACAACTGGACATAAATTGCAATAGGCGCAACAATATTGCAAAATCAAATTACACAAAAATAAGAAACTCCAGCATTTGTGAGAAATCTATTTTATTCGAAAAATATTGAGTAAATTATTTCGTCTTATGTATCCCATATACATATTTGCGTCTTAATTACAAAATCAAGTTTCCAATAATTTAATATCAATAAAGAATTCATGTTTCAAAAGCTAACTATATAAAACTTATTCACAAAGTATTTAAAAAATTTGAGGATTTGATAACTTTTTTAATATACATATGTATAACATTTAAGGTTTTATCAAACATGCGTTTCTCATCACAAACAATTTTTTCTATTTTTACCACGTTTTTATATGACATATTTATTTGCGATTAAAAGTGATGTAATCAAGTATCACAATTTTTGTTATAAGAAAATACAGAAATTTCATGAATTAATTATCGTGCATGGTAATAATTTATTACCATTTATTTGTAATGATGAATAAATATACCACCAATGAATCAATAGTAACCATAAATTTTTGTCGTTCATCCTGGTTTTGATATATAATTTTTTGGACTCAATTCCATATAACAAAAGCGTTTATTTTGTTAAATCTCTATTTTAAATGTGTTTTTATGTTACGAATGTTTTAATTTTTTTTTCGATCATGACTGTACGATGGTCAAAAATTATCCACCTTCCCATATTCGGCGATAAGGCCGGACAATAAATATCCGGCAAATTATGCATGTTCGTGGCGCCATCCGTTTGTAAACGGGCAAACTTACAAAAGCATACAGCCCGTGAGCGCTTGAGAAGCCCGAAGAACCGTGAGGGGATTTCGAGGAAGAAGTTATTTTCGTTGGCAACGACGAATTCTACGATTTTTATTAAATTTTTAATAAAAACGCTTTTTTAAAATTAATAAAAATTCTGCTGCTTCCGCTCTACAAGGCAAAGGTTTTTTAAGTTGAAATTATTAAAGGGAACGGAAAAATGGAATATCACATCTTGGTGATTGACTGCAGGGTTTCCATGCGTGCATTCCGGGTTGCCATTCTACAGGCTGCGAGTATGTATTTCGCCGAATAAATTCAACTGTTTCAAGTATGAACAGATAAAGTCATATTTCGTTCCTCTTCAAGAAGCTTGTCGCTATTATTTTTTGTAATACAAAATTGTTCTAATTTCAAAAATTTATTATTATCGTCATATTTGATTTGCTTTGCTTGCTACCTATACTTTTTTATACAACATTTTTACCGTTTTTAAAGACAATTTAGTTCACTTGTGCGATTATCGATCGTTAATTACTTTTTCGTGTGAAATTGAGTTATATTCTTTATAGTATAGTATTGATTATCCTGTATATCCTTTTGGATTTTTACAGCCAACTCACAATCCTGCCTTACCTACAACCTTCCGTTTTACTAGCCATTATTCCCCCCTATTGCGTGTGTTGCCGACTTCTGTCCTAACCTGTATCGCATTCGCACATGTTTGCACATGGGCATGGGAAAACTGCAGAAAACCCGTGCTGATTCATTCGGTGACGTCCTTTCTGGATTTTTCGAAGTTATCAAACCTCGAATAACCCAGAAAAAACCACCTCCTACTCAACGCCGACCCATTAGCCGATCAAAGTTCAGCGGTCACCCATCCAAGTATTGGCCGTGCCCAATGGCAGCTTAATTTGTGGGACCACCGAAACTCAACATCGATCAGGGGTCCATGCACGATTGTTGGTTTAGGTATTCTTTCTTTATAATAAATTTTCTATCGCAACTCTGAATAAATTATCGTAGCCTTAAGAATGCTCGAGAATAGATTGTATAAGCCAACACAAAATTGAATCGTTTACAAGTGAACAAACCGTGCTCGATCAATTATCGACGAATGTTTATATGTCATGCATAAAGCTGCATTCAAAAGAAGTTCAAAAAGCCATGAACGTGAAACAGGAATGTACATTTTCTGCAATTCTCGAACGAGTTTGTTCGCCAATAAACGCGATCCTTGATTAACAGTACTGGTCCTCAAGTATTTGATGAAAAATTATTGGTGTTCGGAGCTGAGCTTGATTCGAACGGCATTCCGGGAAAGCTACGCATCCGTTCGTATATTCATTTCTCGAGACGAATATAATATACACTTGTCCCAGTATTCGAAACATTTGTGAAGGATTGAAGAGTCTCAAAATTCTTCTGTCATTTCTCTTTGTTTCATCTTGTTCATCGATGCTCGTGACGGATGAAACCTTTCACGACCTACAAAAAATATCTATACGACATCGAATTTCACATGCTCGGACGTCTCTTTTTTCCATTGCGACGACGATTTTTTTTTCGGCCCTTCACCACGGATATATTGCATTTCGTTCCGTTCGAGATTGGCGAAAGGACACAACAGTGAACCAACAAAAAATGGTTCTCAAAATACTGCTACTTTTTCATTAATTCTTCCGTTTGTGCATGCACCAAAAAAGGGTGTACTCTAAGTTAATCAAATTGGGAAATTGCAATTTACCCGATTGCGCAATAATTTCGTTCGTGAAAATCATATGAAATTACGAAAAGGAAGGAAGAGATGAGTAAAGAATAAAAAGAAAGCTTTCGTCCTTGACTGGGTAATATTTTATTTGTCCTGGCTCTTCTATCAACCATGTCTCCCTTTTGTCGTGCACTTTCTGATATTCATACACATTTATCAACGGAAATCATCATCATACATATATAAATTTTATCGATCCGTTTGAAAACGAACAAAAATATCAAAAAATTTAATTTTTTTGTTATTATAAAATTTCTATCTTTACAATTCGAAGAGAAATTCAAAGTTTACAGTAAAAGTAGGGGAGGGTGGGGCACGACGGCCTCCCTAAAAAATTTGGTCAAAAAAATTTTTTTTTTCACGGTCAAATAATGTGTAATATGGTGTAATCACATAAAAAAATTTCCTGGTAAAAAAAAATTTTTCTAAAAAAATTTTTATTTGTTTTTTGTGAAAAAAATGATGCCAGCCTCCGCTTCGCTCGGGCAGATAACTTTCGCTCTGATTTGAAATTATTTTGTTTCACCCCTAGTCACACAACATACTATTTCTTGAAGCTCTTCACGATACTCGAGATTCGGAAGAATCGCTGTCTTTCCTCTATAAGGTTTTGCGTAGAGAATCCCCTGATATCGATGGTAATGGTTTAAGAGCAATGGAAACCAAAAGGTACTAGTTTCGGAAATAACATATTTACTGATGATTAATAGGTACGTGAATTCTCATCTAAAATTGGACCACAGCGCCGTTCATCTTTGGATCGAAAAGAATGTATCACTACTTTTTTGAACTGTATTTTCAATATCGAGGGAAAAATCCGTCGAGAAATATTACAAGGGATCAGCACGAGTGAAATTTTTTTTTCTACGGATTTCTCCCTCAATATTGCAAAATTCAACCAAAAAAGCAGTGATACATTCTTTTCGATTCAAAGAACGGCGCTCTGGTCCACTTTTTGATGACAATTAATTTATTAATTGAGAACTCCGTAATTTACGAAATCTCGGTGGTCACTTGGGTTCCATTGCCCTTAATATCATACGGAATGTTTTAAACAAAATGAGGGTAGAGACAGAGAGAAACAGATTATATCGGCTGTATAAAATTTTTTTAAAATAGATTTGAAGCCTATCACATTATAAAGGTACAGAAATAGTATATTTGTGCTTAAAACCTTTTTTTTTAATAAAAATTTTTTTTGAGATCTTTTTGGGGGAGCCGTCGTGCCCCAAAAAAAAATTTTTTTTTTCAAGTTCTTGTAAAATTTTGATATGTTTGCTTAAGATAGGACCAAATTAAGTTAACATGAAGATTGAAAGCTATGAAAAATAATTTTAAGGCTTAAGGGGCCGTCGTGCCCAACTCTCCCCTATATAAAATTTAAAAACAAAAACTTTTCAATATGTCATTATTTGATGAAATATCAAATGTGCAGGCCTTTTCACTCATTCCCTTTATTTATTATCGTCCAGGACGAAGAGAACGATTTTTTTTGCCAAGTAATTTTATCGATCCACGGTGTCAATTTTAGATAATGGAATAAAAAAGAGAAGATAGGCAGGACTAAAAATTCAGATGTAGATTTCGTTTTTTTTTGTTTTTTATTCAATGGCTGAATGTGGTTAAACATGCGCGCAGTTATAAGGAAAATTATATTGCTATCCACGCGAATAATCATCTATGAATTTACCGTCATTTTACCACTTTTTAAATGAGCGCATACACTCATCATATCAAAAGTTTGGAAACTTGTTTTGTCACATAAATAATTATACCTGAAATTTTATTTATAACCCTTGACTCACCCCCCCCCCCCTAACAAAAGTTATCATGAGTTTTCCTAAATTATCGTTATGAAACTTTATTTACAACGTCAATTTGTCATTTCTCACGGGTATTGATCTGGCACATAACCAAATTTTTGGAAGACGTGATAAATAAGTTGATCCAAAAGATATATGAAGACAAATTCAATATTCTCCTCTCTCAAGAATCGTGATAGATTCTGAGGATTATGATGAGAGAAGGAAAGAGGGAATATTTGTAAGGCACGAGCCGAAGGTCGAGTGGCACCACAAAGGACAAATGTTTGAGGAGAGCGAGTGAGTTGATGCGCTGATAGGATCGAATTCAGACTGAAAGCAACAGTGTGGATGTAAGCTGATAACTCTGAAAAAAGTCAACGTGAAAGAGAAAGAGGATCCTAATTAGCATGTGCATCCGGATCGAAGAGCACTAGGGCGCTTGATAAATGGACGGTCAATATTTGAATTAAGGATGTGCTCATAGAGCTCGAGTTTCTCTTCTTTTTTACCTCAATTCCTGTCTATTTAATTCTTTTCTCATTATTCCTTTGCTCGATAAAGATAGTGAGGATTTTCGCCAGCTTTCATGAACACGAAGAAAAACACACACCCACGCACATCATATCATTTAGCTTTAATTCTCTTAAACGGCTTGTTCCCCCTTTCTCATCGTCCACGTGTTTCAGGCAAATGTCTCTGAATTGTTTACAAGAAATGGACGTGCGAAGAAAAACGAGGGAGCTTGACACCGTTCGATGCTGTAAAAACTCCAGAAAGCTTCGCGTCGATGATTAATGAGCCGTCTTCAAGGTTTATTAACGACACACCCAACATTCGTTCTCATGTAACGCGCTGGTATCTTCTTTGCGATTCTCGGAACGAAAAATTCGACTTCTGCTCTGGTCTTGATCTCTTTTTATCTTCGCTCTCTCCTATTGCGTATGTGTATTGTGTATGTACATACCTATACATACCGCCTGTCCTTTGTGGACAACGCCTAGTGGCCTTTTTTCTCTCTTTCGTCCCGCGAAGCCCAACATTCCGAGGAAATCCGATGTCGAGCCGTGATATAAATCTTGATGATCCCTTTTGTAACCACGACGGAGGGAGGCAAGCCAGAATGAGAACGATGTGGAGAGAGGAACGATCAGTCTCGTTCTAGTAGACACATATTTAGCAAATCTCTAACAATGGCTGTTTATTTGATTATGTTTATGAAATACATTTAGGATTGATGATATGATAAAAATAATCGTTTTTGTAATTTCGTCAACTTGCAGATTTTACAGCAGAACATGAGGGCGCGTGTGATCCTGTGTATGGCCGTTGATATACTTTTATTTTTTGTCACCTTCACTGAGGCATGTTTCCAAAAACAATTCAACCAATCGCTCATTTCCGGTTGCAGATAAAATAAAAAAGTGACAAAATTGTTTATTTTGACGTCTTCTTTTTGATTTTCGAACCATTATTATTTACCATTTGCCTCTTTTTCCAGGAGAGAGAGTTGCACGAGTTTCCAAACCACGGTTACTCTCAGTCTATGACACCAAACTACTTCGTAACGAAACCGAAACAAAATCTAAAGAAAATTATCTTTAAAATTTTTTAAAAAATTATAGAAAACACATAAAATTTTTTAAACAAACATTATCTTCTTCAGTATAGAAAAAATAATATCATCAAATGATTGATGGTCCCCGAAAACGGATGCATAAACAAATGGAATTCATAGTATGAAATTTTTTCTATTGAAAAAATGGTTGTTGTTCTTCGATAATTCGATATTTTTCTGCGAATTGATGCCCGTGCGTAGCTAGCACCATTAGTCCTTCTCAGAAAAATAAATCGCAGCCGCCGTTCAAACAATTGAACGCTTCGGGCTCATTCAATATAAAAAGAGGCATTCAGGTGTTTGCATACGTATATGGACGAGAACGTGTACACGTACCGGAAAAGTGTAAAATAATCAATATCTATATAGGAAAGGATTTTTATTCGCGCGGAACGTGTGCTGGCGGTGTGCTCTTGCTGTAGGATCACACCGCCAATAATTTTACCGTTTTTCCGACAGGCGCCCGCCGTCCCGCAGCGAAAAAAAAAGAGGAGAAGAGCGTGCGGCGTAGGGGCCTGGTGAGTGCTCGTGGCGCACGCCGATACAACCGGAAAACCCGAACCAGAATACCCGTTGCCTGACGTATGGACCCGTCCAACGTTGATAGATACCGGAAACTTTACAACTTTAATTTTTCCCTCGGCGTCAATTTCGGGATTTTAATCTTGACTGTACCGCGAACGACACGAGAGAATCCCTGTCTCGCACTGTGGATACCCTTCCGCCCCCTTTCATCCCTTACTTTTATAAAATACCACTATGTATAAATATACATGCAGTTTAAATTAAACTCGGCCTGCGATCCTCGGTCATCCGTCGTCTCATCCTTATCCTAACTCCGACTTACCGTAAGCTCTTCGTACTATGAAAATAACCAGGTCGCCTGTCAGACACAATACCAGTTACTTGCCCATACCCGTGTATAAACAAGTTACTCGTATACACGACCGACGAGATATCTGCAGAAGTAATAAAACGGCGCGCTCTGCATACGACTATTTCTACTTTTTCTTTTTTTCCTTTATTCTTTCTTTTCCTTTTTCGTTATTGTTGTTCAATCTTTCGTTCCACCTTTCTTTCTTCGCTCGCCAGTCTGTCGCTGAGACAAATATTTTATATTTTTATCTACTCAGGGGGGATTTATTTAACTCTCGCTCGGGAGTTTTTATAGCGGAGAAGTTGAAGAATACGAAATCAAATAAGTTACTATGAGAACAATGTTTTTATTTATTTTTTCAACCAGGATACAAATTGGAAGAAAATTTATTATGCTAGGAGAAAATTGTTTCTCGGCCATTTTTATTTTTGAGAGCATATGTATATTAAATATTACTTAATACTATTTCTTATCATTTGCATGAAAAATAAATTAAAGTACGTCATCACTAATGAAAACGTGAAATGCAAATGTCTTTATCAATAGAAGAAATTTTTTAATTGATTATTGATTAAATTGAATAACAGTAGATAAAAAATCTTATCAATTCATAAAATAGCATTAACATTTGATAGACAAATATGTATTTACAATGCTATACTAGTTGTATGTTCATATACTACATGTTCGTCTATCTCTACACAACTATAATACGTGTCAATACTGTAACGACGTTAAAATAAACGAGATTATCTATTTTTTTTCTTTGTCGATTAAAATAATACATACAATACCTGCACATCAATTCAAGAAGTAATGCATGGATTAATTAACATTAAAGTTCATTTAATATTCCAGTTTTAATCCATAAATTTCTTATAATAGTTTGTGAATACTAATTTCTCAGCATACTGATACTCTCAGCATCTTCGATTTCGAATGCACTGTTCGGTCGAATCATATTGACCCAGCGTGTATATGAGATTGAAAAATTGAAAAAAATACTATGAGACAAATTTTGTGACACAGATACAGTATGAAAAAAATTTATTCAATAATGGAATCAAATTGTTCAAAGATTATTTATTATTTAAAAATAGATTACTAAACATTTTTTAAAACAATTATTCAGCTTATTTGAAATTTGGCAGACAGTTTTTTGTAAAGCTTAATTGATCATAATTTTTTTGATGATTTTTTCGAAAATGTATTAATCACGGTAACTCTACTTTTGGCTGAGATCTTCAAACACTCATAAATTCAGGTGGATAATCATAACATGCAGTGGATAGTGGGTAAGGAATATGTAAAACAGGCGCAAATATTTTATTTTGCGCGAGTAAAAAAAATTGAATAAAAAATTCAAATTAGTTATTATTTCGAGAATATCGCAAATTGAGCGGGGCTGATGGATTTTTATAAAAACAAAATGCAGTTGATAAAGCTAAAACAAATTTTCTCAAAAATAACAATAAACTCTGTAAAAAATTAACGTATGTACATTCGTACCGAGGATAATAATAAACAATTACTATCATGGTTATAAATTTATAAAAACAATGTAATATTTTCATTAATATTTAATTTGACTATCATTGTCAACCTCAAATAAAAAAAGTGTAAAAAATTGAATAATAATTTTTTGCTGATAACTATTCTTTCATGATAAAAAATAAAGAAAATCCATTACCATAAAATTGACATGTACGTACATTCATCAAATATTCAAAAATTACAAACTCTCTGTCTGCGCATAAGGGAAATATTTAATTTAAAATTTTTTTCCTTCTCGTTCAATTTTATTTCCATTTTTTTACTATATTCCTGACCATCAACGCATAAATATACTTCCTTTTATTTTTCACTATTGTTTTGAATACTATATGCATACATATATCCTGAAAATTGAGTTTATTTTTATCTATGTCTGAATTGTAGATTTTAAAAAATCAAAGAATCTCAACTTTTTACAAATAATTTTTATTCCGGTGAAATTATCTTCGATTGCATCCATCTGATCAAACGCGTCTGATCAACGATAACAGTGTCCCTCTAAAAAAAGGATCCAACCCTTTAGCACGAAGGGAAAGAAAAAAATTTTAATTTACAGAATTACTTTTTTCGTTGAAATAAACGAGGAGAAAAAAAATAGTCGAGTTCGGGTAGAAATGAAAATATACTGGCAGAATATTCGTACAGGTGAGTATGAGAGAAATTCAAGAGGAAAAGAGGGAGAGAGAGAGCAAGCGGCAGAGGACGAGAGGGGGGTATGGAAAATGAGAGAAAGGAAAAGGAGAAAGAGCCTCGACGAGGGTTGTGTAGCATAGAGAGAAAGAGAGAAAGAGAGACGGGAGCGCTTGCGTGTGCTCGAAAATGAGGTGATCGTCGAGGTCGACGGAGTCGTCGGAGGGCGTTGCGCGGCAGGGATGGCGAAGGGGGCAATCGTTTCGCTAGGTATACCGTCGAGTAGGGTGGGATAAAGGCGGGCGGAAGGGTGGAGGGTCGACGGCGGCGTCGGTGGTCGCGAAGGGAAGGGGCTCGAGTTTGGTGGTGCTGTTGCTGGCGGAAAGCGAGGGCGCCTGCAGTGACTAGCCTCCATCGATTTACCACTGAGCCGCCATCTTGCCACCCTATACGCTTGGGGTTTACCACCCCGCCCTCCGCCCTCCACCCTCGATCGCCCAACTTGAGCCCCCGTCGCGTCAGACATTTTGAAAAATGATTCCGCGAGTCATCGTACTCTCCTCGACGTGAAATACGCCATTTTTCACCCTTTTTTTTACTCTACTCGCACATTCACTGAATTTTCATCGGATGTGTATCCTACACACAAATGCAAAGTATTTTCAATACATCAGATCCGTATAGACGGATTTTAATATATTTTCGATAAAATAAATGATAACGATAATTCCAAAAAAAATATGTAAAAAAAATCAGAAGTTACGAAAAAACAAACGCGGGACGAGTAAATTATTTTCTCAGACGATAGCATGAAAGAAAGATCATATTAAATGATGCAAAGAAAATTCGAATTATTATTCTGAAGGTGAAAAATGCTCAGGAAATTAGATCAGGCTTGTATTTCCATCTCAATTTCCCGTTGCACTGGAGGGTAAAAAAGGAGGTGTTGTACACGCTCTAATTGGATCAGCTGATTGAGAGAAGATTTTCAATATTCTCGATACGCCGTGGATGGCTTTTAATTACGTCGGTTATGATGGCACAATAATTTGACGTCACGACCTTTGATTATCCAAATAACCCGCAATAACGCAAAAATGATTAATCGGTCATAAAATTCATGAAATGGCACGTTACCAAAATACGAAAGATCATCTATGAATTTTTAGAATTGATCTCACTAACGATGTAATTAAATGATATATCCGGGAATGAGAATATCGCATTTCTTCGCATTCATTCCAGTTTACGTGGTGATCACGCAAATATAATCCACCATTCCTTGTACAAAATACAAAATATACATAATTCAAAAAATGCGTCACATAAAAAGTCACAAATACGTCAACAATCAACACATTAAAATGTTCTTCGACTTAAATCACAGCAAGCAATTTTTTAAATACGTTCCACTTTTTAAATTTAATTAAATAGAGAAATGATTTTATAAATTTTATGATTATCTTAAACGGATCTCCAATGTTTGAAAGTTTTTGCAAAAATTTATGCGTCAGAACTAAAAAAATACTTCATTCAGAACATTGTATTCTTTTAATGCGCGAAGATCGTTTCTGCATGAAAAAACTCAACTTCGAATATTATTATTTCCTTATTCTTATTTTCCTCACCCCTCGTAACACCGGGGGACTTTCTCCCTTTCATCGGCGGCTCTGTGGAAACTCTTGAATTCTCGTGGTATCGCGGACTCCCCCATTCTCGCCGCTGACGGTGGAATATGAGCTAGAGTCATACAGCGCAGCGCTCGTCGCGATCTCTATAGCCTAACTGATGATGGTGCTTCTGAGTGTCAGGGCCAGGCAGGCTGTCCACTTCTTTGCTCCTCGTGTGAAAGCAATCTATGCAGGGACGATGCGTTTTAACACCCGACGAAGAAAGTCGTATCTACGCTACAGAGTTAAAAAGAGAAAAAGCTTAAGAGCCCCGTACATGCTTACATTTAAATACGGTAAACGCAACGAAATTAATAAACGATTGTTCGATGATAACAGCGATTATGCTAAATAAATAGATAAAAATAAATAAATGATAATATATATTATTTAAATTGAAATGAAATAGTGAATGATAAATAACTGATCGAATAGCTTGTAAAAAACGCGGTTTATTAAAAAAAAACCCCAGGTTTATCGGCATTTTAGTCTGGAACGGAACTGATTATGATGAGTATTGGAAAAAAATGAAGGTGTACTAGTGATACGTGAATGCCTCCGTGAATGAGAGCGGCCAGACTCTGTGCACACATGACATATTCGATCGCGCGGGCGCGTTAACCGATCGAGTCATAGAGAATAAGAGACGCTGCGAGGGAAATGATTCAACGAGGTGGTAGAGAAGGGGTCGATGCAGTCGAATTCGTGCGTGGAATTCAAGGGGATCGGTGAGAGCAGGAGATTCTGCAGGATGCAACGAAAGCGGGAGGAAAGCAGGCGGGAGCAGACCAGACGAGGGCCATGCACCGATATCAAGTCCCTCTCTCGGCGATATTTTTCTCTTTTTTTCCAGCTGCCTGCCCCACGCCTTCGCTCTCGCCTTTTATTATTTCTTGCGCGATGCACTTGCACATCGGCATGCAAAAAAACTCTCACCGCGTCTGCAACAAAACTCGATGTCCTCGTGTATAATAGGGATATTTCGGATAGGGAATGAAATACACACGCCTCCCAGCAAAGATACGTCGCGTAACGAGGAACGTGTGTATATTCGAGCCATGCACTGTGTATACGTCGAGTGATATATCGCCATGCCTAAGTCCCGAATATTCGGCATATACGCTCATATATATCTCTTGAGATGGATGCTTAATTTTTAACCTTTGACGGATCGATTTGTCCCTGCTTCTGGCCATTATATCAGCAGATTTCAACGTTGAAATTGATAAAACCGTAAAAAATTTGGGAAGATAAGTAAAACACCACGAGTATGAGGAGGCGTAGGCAATTTTGAAAATATTTATATTACATGTATGTACAAATGGTATATTTATTTATGTGTAAGTAATTGTTTATTATTGTTAATTCAACTATTTATTAGTGACACAACTTTCGTCATAGTTATTGGGAAAAAGATGAAACTTTAGAGAAAATTATTTTTAACAACGGATTGTTTCGTCAGTCAGTCTGGAATTGCACAATTGATCGTTGTGAACGTGGCTCGCGGTTCCGAGGCCGAGACTGTAGCACGCGATGCAACGCGCGTACATATAGATAATCCTCCACCGCACGTGGATCGAGAAGCTTCGATTACGCGAATTAAGTCTTCTCGTCATTTCGCTTAATGATTAAAACTTTGATTGAAGGATATCCAAGTTTTACTCAAAGGTATTGATCATTAGACCGTCTAACGACCTAAAGTTATACAAGCGGATAAAAAACTCTTGCGGAAAATGTGACGAAATAGAACCAAACATCGATCTATTGTAACTAATATATTTAATAGAAACTTTAAATGAGAAGAATAAAGTAAGAAAATATTTATGCAGCCTTAATTTTTGGCTTAATTGCGTAAAGAAATTAACGCGATAAACTCTCTACTTTGCATTAAGGGTTAGCCGGGACACCGAGCGCAAAAAGAGTTCGAGAGAGATGAAGGGAGAGAGCGTGCGAAGAGAGAGTCATTTGGAAGGTCCGAAATGAGTGTCGGGGTGTGAGAGAGACCTAGCCCTTGGAGTTGGAACATTCGGGGAGCCCCTCTTGGCTCTTTCGTTTTCTCCGTATATGGAGCCGGGACGATTCATCCCAAAGTCGAGATATGCATGGACGAAAAGGGGTTGAAGAGAGCTGGCAGGATGAATAGAATGACGGAAAAAGGAGAAAGAGAGAAAGTGGTCGTTCACCAGGTTTTGCCCTTTCGGTCCCTCGACGAGTTCTTAGGAGCTCGCGCGCGCGCAGAAGAGAAAACGCGAGTCGACTCTCTGTACCCGGACCTCTATAAATTCCCTCGGGATTTTTCTTTCCTCCACTTGCCTTAATTAAAGCCGTCCCTTACTAGACTCCGCGCCCACCCTTACGAGCAGGCCTGCGGGACTCACCCTTCTGTCCGAGCGAACCTTTTCTTCTGACGCCCATGCACTGCCGACTTCATGCGAGCTTCAGGCACGTTCCTACACCGAGGGAGAGCTGTCCTCATCTTGGTTCGACCCTCGTCCGATTCTCTAGAAAATCATTGCCTCTTGGCACAACTCCGAATACGATAACTCGCGTCTCAGTCTCCGGCTTGATTCAGTCTGCGACCTCTATTCTCACCAAGAGCAAATGTTCGGAAAAACAGAAAAGTGGAACGCGACGGCGGAGGCTCGCAATGTAATGTCGCTCAAGAAATGGGACATTAACAATGGGCGAGCACAAACACTGTCTAGGGTAGATTAGTGACTTCCTACCAGACGGGAAAACCATTGATACTTTTTCCTAAACACGTCATCCATTCTCATATTTAACAATGAGAGAAAAATAATGTCTAGCCCGTGGGATCGTCGGGCTTGCACATTGAGTTTTTCGTTAATTAGAATCGAATGGTCAACGACTCAATGCAATTGAAACTGAATCTTGGAAATAGGTTGTAAGGCATTTTATCTCTTAGATTCTGCTGCAGTGCTTATTTCTATGAAATTCCCCAAAAAATTATATCGACAGACGTTCAATGCGATTTAACACTAAGCGTTCAAATTCTTAAATTGTGTTCCCATATAGAACGAAATTCAATCTAAAATACGTGGATTCTAATATACAGCTGAGGCTCGCATATTTTTTTCCCAATGTAAATTCATAGTTTAATAGTTAAATTTTGGAAGTACCTTTATCGATAAATTCATATAAAAAATAGTATATGCTATACTGAATAGCTTGCGAAATAGATTACATCACCCGTATTGGTTGATCTCGGGCTTATTAAAATTTTAAATTTGTAATAAACGACGATATTTACTTGCTGGCGTGGACCTTCCGGCGAAAAGCGCCCGACCAAGCCGGATGTACTAAAAAGCGTGAGAACCCCGTTATACAGATATATTGTATATTATGTATGTATAAAAGGTACATAGGATGGAGTTTGGATCTACATATATAGTTCATCGTTTCCGTAAAGCCCGATACCCCACGTTCGTACTATTTCATCCTCGTTGCTCGCCCCTGTCCCCCCGTCCTGGCTTGGGGGCGTAATGTGCATTTTCTCTCACACTCTCTCTCGTTCTCTGGTTCTCTCTCATTCCCTTTTCCGTGCCCGTGCAAAACTTTCAAACTCGGTAGCGCAACCGATCGGGTGGCACACGGCTGCGAACGTCAACCCGCCGTAGCGAACCCACCCCCGTCGGCAAATTTCCCGTCACCACTTTCCCCCGAGTTTCGTGACGGCGTCGTCGTAGCGCGCACTCGATATCCTCCCTATTTTCTATCTCGAGAAGTTTACCGAGTGCGGGAGTGAGAGCCCATGCGAGCCGGAACGAGCTAGACCGCGAAAAACGGAGATGAAGAGTTTCCAAAAGTTTCCCCCGCAAAAACTCACGTTTTTCACACTTTTCTTCCCCGACTCGAGAGTTTGCTCGAGCTCGACGCGAAGAAGGATAAAATGTCGAAAAGAGAGAAAGAGGGAAAAGAGAGTTGAGCTGGTCCCACCGCGTTCTCGCTGGACGTGTCAAGAACGGCGTTGCGCTATGTGTACAGAAACGTCAAATCGTCAGCAACTTTCGGTCAAAGTATAAAACTACTTTCCTGAGAGTTCTGAAAATAGAAAGGAATAATATTGAGGCCGTTGATAAATAATTCATTGGAGAAGATACTTTCAAAAGTAAAAAAAAATTTGTGGGAAGAGAACGATGTGATCATTCACCTTCGCGAATGATCTGATGCATAAAGATTTTCATAGAAAAAGTATAAATGACACATACGAGTCCAGGATATATGTCTCGGACGCGATGAAAGAAGCATGCGGAGAGACGAAAGGCGAATAGAAGGTCCAAGGGTGATCGACCTGGTAGGTGGAAGCATCGCGGGACGCATAAGCGAGAAACGAAGCTCACTCGAGGGGACGCGCGAATGAAAGGGACAGGGACGCGATGCGAGGAGATGATGGCGAACAGCGGCATTTCGCATTTCGGAATTATCTCTCTCGTTCCTTTCCCTCCTCGCTCCCTGACTCGCGTTCTCTCTCGAGGTTTTCGCTTTAGTTTCTAGCTCCGAATCTAATAGTCTTCTCCACCTTTCTGCCTCTATTCCGCTCTCTCGTCTCTCTCTCTCTTTATCCTTCCATCCTCTTGTCTCTCCACATCCTTCGTCCACATCGCGCACGCTTTTATGCATATCTATATCTTACTTCATCACAATTCTCCTCTCCGCGCTCTCTCTCTCTCTGAATACGTACCGGCTATAATATAACATGCCTCTACACTACTGTAATTACTGTTACTACTACCAGGGCAACGATTGCTGTTAGTGCTGCGTTAACTTTCACGTATACGTTAACGCGCTTGGGAAAAGTTCCCTCGCTCTCATCGTTCCACGGGACATTCTACACCAACGATTCTAAACGAAAAATATCATTTTTCAACCTACTTGCATTTATCGTCATTCTCAAAAGTTTCACCCGAAACAAACAAAAACAAAAGAATTAGTAATGTCATTAGAGATAACAGCGGAAAAAAGTGAATTTAGTTTTCCCGTCCCGACAATTTTCATGATAAGCAAATAGCTCGAATTTAGCCAGTGCCGAAACTACTAATGCACATTACGGACTGCAGTTATTTATGAACGTGTGTTAGAGTAGGTTAGCGTCGTAGAAAGGTATTGCGAACGAAGTCGAACTTGTCGCACGTTGGTGTGGCTGGTACCTATAGAAAGGGGTGACGAAGAAAGGACCATAGAGAAAGAGAATGATAGAGAGAGACGGTCGGTCGGTCGATGCGCTCAGTCGAGCTCTGTAGGGGGCTGTTTTTGCGGGTGTGGCTTAACCCAGCCCCCGGTTTAGCTTTCTCTGTTCTTGTTCTCTCGTCCACCATCTCTACGAATATTCTCTGTATATTCATCTCTTTCTTCCTCCTCCTCTGATTCTCCCTCTCGTTATCTTCCTATCTCTCTCTATTCTTCAGCTTCGACCGGTATCTGCTCTGCATCTCGAGTAAGCGCACACCTTTACCGGTCTCTACTTCTACTTCGTATCCTCTCTCTCCATATTCCTATCCGCACCTTTACAAAGGGTTCTACACTCCCATACAAACTCCCAGCAATTTTACAACTACGAAAGACTAACTCGCCTATGTTATTGCATTGCGTGCATCGCTTTATATTTCCAGCGTCAAGACTCTTCTCCGAAGCAAACGGACACGCGCCAACCGCATGAAAATACGACTTGCCTGTACAAAAGTTTCCCTTTTTCAAACTCCCGCTCTTGATGTTACCAATGCCACCCTTTTCCCACCCTAGTTTCTCATCTTGCTGCATGAAAAATTTCATCTCTTCCGCTTTATTTCGCTTTCGCCGTCTTCTCGTCAATCTCATGTATTTTTCCTTCATTTTGCATCTTTTCATTTCAAAAATACCCAACGAAAAGTATATTTTTATCATCCGACTGGAGTCACGGTCTTTGAGCATATTTCCGTCGAACATTGGGCAACCTTTTCAAAATTTTTGTGGAATAGATACAAATCCAAGTAAAGTTCATAAAATCAATTTTTGAAAATGCAAGTGAGTAAAATAAACGAAAGTTGTATTGTCTCTATGAAGGAATGGAAAGGAATTCATTTCTATGTGATATACTAAAAAAGAAAAAACATTGATCCATGGAAGCAGCGATTGATTTTGAACCACTTTCATCGATTTCTACGACATACTTTACAAAAAAGTTTTTGCTACATTATTAGTTTTACGTAGTAAAAATCTAATGGCAGTAATATTTTAATAACCTATTAAAAAAATGTCAAAACGATTGGCTGCGAGGTTAATGTAATTTATTCAGACGCTTGTTCTGTAAAGAACTAATTCGCATAATTGTATGTTTGTACCTGAGCTGACCGAGAATACGTATATAGGAAGTCGAAAAAAGGTGCAGCGATGAGACGGTTGAAACAAAAGGGAGAGTTCGGAGACTGGGTTGTTCATTAAACGAATGACTAATTGAAAAAAAAATGAAAAAGGAAAGTGAAGGGGACCGAAAAACTTCGGGCCGCACTTAGCATGACAAACATAATTAGACAGCGGTCGAGAGAACTGAAGAAAAAAAGAGTCACAAGGATAAAGGGGACAATGAAAAAAGATCCCATCGATTGTTTGAAGACGGTCAGTTCAACTTGTACAGGAGAACCCGCGGATGAACTCACTTCCGAGTCGACTGATGATTATTGCGAAAGACAACCACACTCGTTCTTTCCTAGTGTCAATAAAAACAAAAACAATTGTTAATTTATAAATTATTTTTTAGCCTTTGATTTACAAAACTTTTGTTCCATTTTTATGATTTATATTCACTGATGATTTTCAATCCGATTTCTTACATCCTCTTATTCGTACATTACATACATGTATAAGTACAATATGGTTGAAAATACAAGACAGAGCCGTCAAACGGTGTTTATGTATTCCCTGTGACGAACTATATGCGTATCGTAAATATGCGTACAGTAGTAACGGTCTACACGATTTCAAGGTGCTGTATGTTGCCCGTTCAACGATCGAACGCCTACATTAGCGCACTATTGCGGTATCGATAGCTCGATTAACGACATCCGTACGTATCTGGTCCACATACACGTACACATACCGAATGTGTCAGCTGTTTCACACGAATCGAATACCGTGTGGCTCTTCGCACTATGATGCAAGAATATGGTGTCCGTCAGACAACAATCGTTTTCCAATATAATTTTTCCTCAATCAACAGTAGAATGTTTTAATACTTTTTCATAAGAACTCAATGACTTTTTTAAATTTTATATTTTATGATTGAATTTTTCAATTTTAATTGAAATGAAAGTATAAGAAAAGATTGAAAGTCCACAGAGTGATTAGTGCAAAAAAAAACGCGTGAACGCAAGTGAGACGAAAGCGATTCGTTCTCAATCCTCGACATACAGTCTTATCGGTATTCATATTTACTTTTCATCAAGTTGGTCGTTCAATCGCAAGAATCAAAAGCATAAAACACATTAAGATCGATAAGAATAATATGGGACGGATCGTATTTGCTGTAAATTTACAAATACATTTTGAATACACGACAAAATGAATTTGCCGTACGGATCAACGTTCTTTTTTTATTTGAATGAACCGATTAAGATATCAAGATCATTCATGTGTCATTATATTTCCGGTTTTCATAAGTCTCTCTAAAATAATGCGTAGATAATGAATTCATACGATGCCGTGAATTACGTGGATGAAAAATATCCGGAAAAGCAATGATCTTCTGTATCAAGAAAAAAAATCTTGAATGGAATACGAAAAATATTTTAAATGGATCCTCATGATGGTTGAAATGAAAAATTAATGTACAAATGAAAAGGAGAGTATGCGGAGATCCGAAAAGTCATAAATGAACGTCACCGGTATTTTTTCACGGTCACAAACCTGCTGAAAATCGTTTATCCGAGTGAACCGGAAGTCGACCGAGTCACATCGACACTGGATGAGTATTGTGGTCATACACTATGACACTCCAAGTGTTTTTATTGTCCCATCCGGGAATCTCATCGGTCGTTTCGCACACGATCGAAGCACAGATGTGTGTGATCGCGTGCACGGACAGAAGAGACTACGATGTTGCATTGTAAAAGGCCGAAAAAAACGCATACTTCGGAAAGGGATGATAAAAAAAGAAGGGTTGAAGAGTTCTGACAGAGGAAGCGCGGACAACCATGACGAAAGTCGTGCCCATATAAATGTAACCCCGACCTACGGGAATCCGCATGAGAGAAAAAGAGTGACGGATGGAGGGACAGAAAGAGCAAGAGAGAGAGAAGGATTGAGGTAAATAAACGTGCAACGTGAGAGTACGAGACGGAACGGTGTCGACAGCCGTGTGTGTGGGCGCGTCTCGCCGCGCACACACGTCTAACCATTTAAAAATCGATTCGGTAACACAGGGGCGCGCGTTACTTCGATGAACGGACACGGGATCGCGTGGAAATATGAATGGAAAAACGGCGATACGAGCGTCCCCCCCGCCGCTGGGTGCGGAAAAAATGAAGCGCGCGCGCGATTCGAAATAAAAAAGAAAAATGTGCACATCCGGAGAGTAGAAAAAAAGAGTTGAGCGTAAACTTCCCCGCTCTCTTGTGGCATAGCGATGCTCGACGTGCATGGGAAGTGAGTACGAAAAATGGAATACAAAGCCACGGATGTACGTTTGTTTCGAATCGATCCAACTCCACGTGGTCTCCTGCACCTGTTCAGCTTCACATCGATTTATTAACGTTTGCGTGTTATTATTTTTCAACCTTTCATATTTTCTTACAATTCAAATAAACATTCGCCAGATATCCGTCAGTTTCACGATTAAACAATAATTTGCTCAATAGAATTCTATATAATCTGACGATAAACTCGATTGGGAATCTTCCGCTGAATTTTCCATGATTCTACTTGACCTTTACACTTGTTCGATTACTTCAATACGCCCTGATGTAAAAATAAAATGTTTTATTCAGTATTCAGCTCAATTTACTTCTAGATACCACTGATTTACTATTTTCAAATATTCTAGCAAAAATATGGAGAATAAAGCTACAGTTTCTTTTCACAATTTTCACCTGAATATCAATAAATGTTGAAACGGAATTCTAAACTGTGACATGCAAATAAAGAAGAGCCTCCCGAAATAGCAAATTGTTGGAGATTTTTAAATTGAAGGAAACCTTGTGTGCAGTAACAGAATACGATCCTGTCATATTTCCAAACAGTTACTGCGAATCTACGATTTATCAGAAATTCGTGAAATTACGGTTAGCAAAACTTTGATACGTAATTTTCCTGATGAACGACTTCCAAAATGAGAAATCGCATGCAGTGGACGTTGCGGAAGGGAAACGGGGCAGAAGATAGTTGGTCGGTGGAGTAATCTCTTTCTTGTCCCGGACCCCGCTCTGTGTACAAAATATCTGTATAAATCAACGAGCAGCTATTTGCGAACTAATGCGTGTATGGGAACTGTACTGCAGATGAGTATAGTTTCGAGAAAGTATGCATATAACTTGAGAAAGGGATGAAATAGACGGTGAAGCTCCGACGGATCATGGCCCGCTTTGTGCTAGCTTTTCAGCGGAACATTTCAGCCGGGCTGGATGGATTTTGCTCCGATCGGGGTACTGAGAATACCGAGAGGAGAAATGAGCAGGCAAGTTAGATACGTACGTGAAAAGGCAAGACTCATATCAGAACGGAGAATGCCACACTGGTGTTAAAACCCGTTCGTTCTCGACGACTCATTTCTCTAAATTCCACGTACATATCTAAGCCTTACTTATACTATAAATTTTCCAAAAACAGAAGACTTAATTTTGGAATATTTCAAAATCAGAAGAAGTCTCTTCATTTTAACCATGAATATCATATGATTCAACCGTTAAAATTATTCACAAATCGAACATACTTTCAATAACAGTAAAATCATTACATGAAAAACTAAATTTTCTTGGAATCGAAAGATCGTTTCATTTAATATTAAATATACTTCAATATCTCAGTAAGTAATGGTAATATATTGTAAGAATGCATAATGATATAGGGAGAAGAGAATTTGCGGGGCACATCCGAGACAGGCGAGATGTTCGCTGGATCGGTCAGTCGAAAGAAGAGGAAAGCCTGAACGCAAGCGAGGGAGATAGATAAAGAAGGAGGAGAGAATGTCCGGAGAGAGAAAGAGAGCTCCGCCGGAGGTACGGTTATAACGTAACCGCTGCCGCCTTCGTTGCCGAGGACGATCAATAAGGAAGGCTACACAGGCTGGTGGGGGCTCTTAATACCAGTGCCTCGAGGAAAAGCCCGAACATCGTTACGAGAGCACCTTTCTCAGCAGGCTTTCCCTCGAATCCGGAGCTCGGCTGCGCGCCCCTCATTGCTTGGGGCTGACTCAAGAAAGAACTGAGAAAATAATCTGAAAAGCGCGAGGCGGGCGGAAGGAGAAGGAACAGGTCCGCGCGTAAATCCGGGAGAAAAGCACGAAAGGCGGGAGAAAAGAGGAGGGAGTCCGGTGCGCCGAAGCAATTCTCTCAAGCCACCCCCGAATCGCAGCCTCTTTATATGCACAGAGGGAGAAGGAGAGAGTGAGAGAGAGATAAAGAGCGCTGCTTTTGTGTACGCGGGGACGTTCTTGCTCCCTAATACCATCCCCCATATCGCGCTGGCCTTCTTCAAAGGAAGCTATCTCTCTCTATTCCTCCTCGCTTCTCTTCCATATGATATAGCAGGAGCTTTCTCTAGAGCCTCCCTTGTTCAAAAGCCGTACACCGCGTTCCCTTCTCTCTCGCTCACCCATCGTCCGTTTCCAGTCTGCTTTTACTTCCTCCTCCGTCTCGTGCATGTACACACACGCTAGCGGCCACTTTCTCGGTGAATCCGAGTAAATGCGCCGGATCCCTTGTGGCGACTGCATACCACGCGTTCACCTCCCTGCGTGCTCGCGGGCATCCGGATACGCGCGCACACCTCTCCCCGCAAGGCGACCTTTTCTTGCATGCGGGTGGAAGCGAGTGGAAAAACCGCACGGCATGCTAGGAAAAAAGCGAAAGAAAAAGAGAGGCTAAAAGAGAAACGAGAGAAGCACGCGACCAACAGCTTCAAGATCAGCTGAAAAAGGTTCTCGCGCTTTCGCTTTTTTCCGCTTTTCTTCTTAATTACCCAGCGTTTGTATACCTCGACTACTCACACCGTTTAACCAACTGAAGAAAAATTTTCTCCGGGTCACCATTTTTCCACCTCGAAAGACTTTTTCACGCGTTCATCACTTTCAATTTACGTTATATCGATTCGGATTTGGACACGATGACGTCATTATGCATGTTCATACTATATTTTTCTCATACTATATTCGATATTTCTAATTGATTGAAAAAAAGTTTCCTGATGGCTTTTTAGGAATAAATAGGAAAGATTAAAAGATCTTAGCATGATAAAACGAAGGGATTTTGGAACGGAAGCGTCTAATCCACAGCCGAAGCGGCATTGGTGTCCGACATATTGAGGGTTTGTTCTTGAGTCGCGGGTGAACAGCCCGATGGTGGCAGGTTTCTCGAAGGGTGTGGGTGTCAATGGGTGGCTGAGAGGGTGGTTAGCTTTATTGATCTGTAAGACTACCAACCTGCATGGCCCTCTCTCTTTCTCTCTCCATTCTGGAGCTTCGTTCCAGCTTCTACAGTTTCGTCGTACAAGTACGCGTATGCTAGCTTATAGCCAGTATACCACTAACCTGCTCTCTTCCGCTCTTTCTCATGTAGCTGATTTCTCTCAAGGCTTCTCCGGGACTTCTCTGTCGTTCGCTTTCTCCGAATCCTCATCTCTCGTCCTTCGTTTTCTGCACACTCTTCTCAGCACCATCAATACGACTATCCGCCTCTTTCTCCTTGTTCGGCCACTCGCCATCCCAACTATTCTTGCTTCTGCGATCCACCAAAGCCACTTCGGTTTCCTCCCTCTGCCAATGGTTTATGGGAACTCGCCGCACAGTCCACCCTTTACGCTGGCTTACCAAAGGGACGTCCCTTCAGAGTTGCACGGTACATATCGCTCGTGTGCTCAAGCGACAGGGACAAGCTCACGAGAATGAAGACAACCGATGAATGATCTTTCCGAATCCTGCAGTTTAATCAAACGTTGCTTCAATCGAAAGATCCTGTAAATCGTCATTGTTCTATAGCTTTTATCTATTCATTCTATTCCATATAAGCTTATGTTGTTGAGGACCTATGACTTTCTTATGCATAACCCTGTTTAATTAAAATTATTAGAATATTTGGAAATTTAAGAAGGCAGATGCCTTTTTCCAATCAAAAAGTCACATTTACTAAAAAAGAAGTGAAGCTCGACTTTTTCAAACATTAGGTGCAGTCAAAATAACTGTGAAAAAGAAATGTTATAGTTTTAATCTCAAAGTTTTGGCTTGATGAGTTCTTTCGCGATATCTGGTGGGTGCCGTCTCCGGGTCCCTATCTCGTTGTCTGCACAGCAGGATAGAAGCGAGTTTCCATTTCGTTAGTTGATTCCCCGACTCACAGTACGAATAACCTTCCTCTGTTGCCGTCATCCCGTTCCTGTATTATTCTTACGTTCCCCTTTTCCTGCCTCTAGATCGTAGCAATTTCTCCGCGTAACTGTCTGGACCACGTACATACCTACATATAAAGGAGTCCCGAAATCTAAACGCGGCTTTTGCATATACATCATATATACATACGAGGTGAACTCTCACAATCCTTCCAGCCAGCTAAAAATAGATAGAGAAGTCGATCTTTTCTCGCTCAATGAGGGTTAGGCATTCGAATGCGTATTCGCGGATCCTTGACGCCCTCTTTCATCCCCCTCATATCGAGATGCACAGTCACATAACGAGAGTTGGTATTATGAGTACACATACGAGAGACGCTGTACAGTACTTAGATATCACCACGGCTAATGTCTTTTCCCTGCAGCGATTTTAGCATACACATGTGTATGCGCGTTCATAAGAAACTATGGTGCGAGTCCGAAAAGCGACACATTCCGAGTTGCTGAAACCTCGCCCAAGCGCACAAACACGTACACACGCTTAGAGAGAGATTTTGAGGGAAAGGGAATATTGCTGTAGCGGCTCTTGCCTCGAGATTAAATTCTAACCGTGCGGGCAGGAGTTTCCAACGTCGGGAGGGGCTCAGGCATTTTTCTTAGCTCGCCTCCGTAACCCCTGGGAAAACGGACCAACAGAAAGACCTCCCTAAATTAATACTCATACAGGAGCGAACTCACACATGTGTCTCCGAGGCTGTAGACGTCATTAAACAGAGCATGTATGTATACGAACACGGTTCAGGCTCACGCAGACACGAAAGAGGGCTGGTTCGGTAGAAATTTACACAAGCGAAAAGATCAGCCGGTCCGGGCTCCGTAACGAGAGCTTGCAAGGAACTTCGTACTCTCACAAGTTCAGTGTCGTCAGTGTGGGTCGTCCTAGAATTAATATACGTAGATAGTACGAAAGAGCGAGACGACGAGCCCTCGGCATTCGCCGAATCATAGGGGCGCTCCCATCAGACGCCATACCCTCGCACCATTTTCATCCAACCCCTCTACTACAAAGCCCACTATACATACCTATTTTCCTACATCCAACCTTTTTCTGTCCCTTTTCCTCTCTCAGAATTTATCTTATTTATTCTTAGGGCATAATGGTCATATTACAAGTTAACCACTTCTGATTTTCTATTTGTTAATGCTATTTGGACCTAAGGGCTTCAACCCTGGTGCAATGGAATGTGTATTTATTTATTTATCACTACTTCAAATTCGGTAGTATAAAATGCTTGACCACCTCTATCTCAGTCGAGTAATCATTATTTTAGGCAAGACCGGAATGTATATATAGTTTTCTGCGACATTGCATAACGAAATTCAAAAGACACCTTCAGCAATAGCCAAAAAGTCCCTGGGAAAATTTACTCAATCTCTGGGAATTTCTACGTTCTTCGTTGGAATGAAGGGGAGTGAACAGAGTTTCTCCTTTTCGTCCTCCGGGTCTTTCTGTTACGGCAAAACCTCAGCAGAGACCAAAGCACATTTCTCTCTATTCTAACTCGTATCGCTGTAATACAGGGTACGACTAGTGGAGAAAGATGAGAGAGATTTCAGCGTAGTAGTCAGTCGAGATGGCGGCAGAGAACGATGAACGAACCCAATGTCACCGAACCAGAGTATAATAGACACTTGTCTTGATGTGAACTGACTGTTCTGGGTTTTGGCTGGAATTACGGAAATTTGTAGAGGCAAAGATACACGGGTGACTGCTTCATAGGATAACGTGGTCGAGGACACTTTTCTCGACGCCGCTTAAATGAAAAGTTTTGATTGGAAAGAGCCGAACTTCGGACCGACGAAAGCTTCCATTAGAGGCACCAACTCTTTCGAAAAATGACTTATTATTGTGCATTGAACAATAATCAACCTTTCCAATAAAAATATTTGTATGCATTGTTGAAATTATATAGCGTGTGGCTTTTTGAAAAATCATCAACACCTTCATTTTCTAAATTTATTACAATAAGTAACTCGTACAGAAAGGACTTCATGTGGACGGTACACTTTGTCGATCCAAACACATGCTTGAATCTTGTTATGATCTTCTACCAGACCGAAAAGAACGAATTTTAAATTGAAAGCCTCCGACCTGGTTCTTTGAATTATTAATTCGAAGTAATTGACCGAACGGCAAGATTTCCAAATGTCTTGAATCAAGTTGGTTCTTTAAATATGCACAGACAAGATAAGAACGAATATTTTAATTCTTAAAATCGCGAATGTAGATTAGTAGTTCGCATACCTTTTATTACGTTAAACATTTTAGTGCGACACAATTTTTGAAAATTACTGATATTGAATGAATGTTATTTTTTATCATCAAATAAACTCTAAAGTACGTTTTTATAATTTTTCATAGATTAAATGTATCTCTTATGAATATTTTATTTTATTGAAAAAAAATGTATTCAGTGATATAGTAATATTTAGTATGTATTTAGAGAAATAAAGTATAGTAGTCCTCTGAGTCAGAGATATCGATTTGCTTAGAAACGGAGCGTGGAAGGAAAACTTTTGGTAGGACTGTACCAGCTCTGTTAGACTTAGATTTAGGGGCTGCTAGTTGGCGGGCAGTTCGCGGGGGGTGGCGACCAAGCGTTTCAAGGGGAGTTTCTCGTGTGTGGCGGGCGACCGAGAAGGGTTTCAAGTAACGGCTTTTTCATGTGTGTCCGCGCTCGCTTATATGCTCCCTCTCGCTCTTTCGCTCTTATCCGTTCGCAGGGGTGATGAACATCCGTGTTGGTGCATGTTTGTGCTTGCAAAGGTTCTCTAGCGTGGAACGAGAGCCAGAGATGCGAAGAGCCGTGGAGAAGGAGACGCTAATACGGAGGAGAAAGAGAGAAGGAAAGGAGGGCGGGTTTGCGCGTTTGCTTCGCATTTACATAACGGACCCCCTTCGACTGGACTAGATGACTAGAGAGGTGGCGCGAGGGACATCGAACCGCACAGGGGGTGGAAAGTGTGGAGGGAGAGTATTAAGGGGAGAAAAAGGCTGGTCAGGTGGCAGCGATTCTGACAACATGGCCGCGCGACCGAATGTTACGACGATGAGACGACGACCGACGACGACGATCATCATGAAGGATAGAAAGATCTGATCCCCTCTTATTCCATCCCTTGGAGCAAGGCGAGCCTCGACGCTGCCAGAAAATCCCCAAATTTTACTACTACTACGCTCTAATGCCCGGATAGGACAATAACCCCGTTCTACTCGCTGTCTTTCTCTCGCATCCCGGGAACGCTGTTGCCGAAAGTAACTCCCCATCCCTCAAACGTTCTCCTCTTTGCTTAGAAACTCGACGACTCTTCGTATACCCCATCCTACCCGAAACGTCGAGATCGAAGGAGAAACGCGAGCTTCGAACGTCACGGGTTATTGGATTATTAAGGACCTTTATTGGATTAAAAGTGATTTCGCTCCGGCAGCGGCCAGTCCAAACTAATCCCGGAGACTTTGTCTTCGCTGGTATAGAAACGAAGAACCGCGGGAGACAGAGATGGCGACAACGACGATTCTGATTAGTTAACCAACTCTGACGTACACCGCGACGTCTTTCAGCCTTCGACGAGCGAGGATTGCGAAATTATCCTTCGCTTTCTATGCAAAGCTAAATTTCCATTTTATCATTAATTAAGTATACGCGAGCGAATCACTAACACCCGACCGATCAATCGTGCACATCGTTCACGTCGTCAATTCTCATCGGTGTTGATGTACAAGAAAATTTGGGACATGAAAAACCTGTCAGAGACGTCAGAAAATTTGTTCCACAATTTAAACTCGCTTACCATATAAGAGGAAATTATCGAAGCCTGGAAGCGAGAAAAGAAGCTCGCGGGGGAAAGGTCTTTCCGAATGAGCCAGCTTGGAAAAGAGTGAGCGAATGAGAGAGACAGAGAAAGAGACGTTAATCAGCGTCGGCGTAACTTTTAGCTGCGGTAACTCATCCGATCAAACTCTGTGGAAACTTGGAAAGAGGAATCGTGAAAGCGGGACAGGCTTAGTCCTAATTTAAGGGTGGAAATGAAAACCACCCCTAGCCGGCGCTAATTTAAGGCCGGAGCTCGCCGCTCATTTGTTTTAACCGCTCTTTCCTCTTCCCTCGTGTATAGGCCACGACGAGTATACGGGAAAACTGTCGGGCGTGAGAGAAAGGAGAGAGGAGAGCTCCAGAGGGTTCATGCCTCAGCGTGTATGAGCTCGGCCACGAGTGTATGAGCACGTCCATCTCTTTGTGTACACGATCAACGCTCCAAACGGAGATGCACCAAACTTCTGCGGCTTTTTTACAGGTTCAAGAATTGCTGTCCCGTCCCACCATGCAAGATCTTCTATCATATTTTTACTCCGAATGTAGAGACGTAATTATCCTCAACCATCTATACGACTTACTTTGTCCGAGAAAAGAGAGAATAAAATATATATATACTTCTGTAGCCGGTTACCTTATCCAGTCGACCATAATAAGTCTACCAATACTTAAGAAGTTTTGAGATACGAACATTGAGCTTATAACTTGAAAACCATTGCGAATTTTAAACGAGAAATCTTTGCTATTTCAATTCATGTAAGCTATGGAAAACAATCTTCTTGTTTCTCCTGATTGAACTTGATTACGCCATCAGCAATGCAGGACTGCTGGGAACATCTTCATTGAATCGATATTTGAAGCAAATGTATATACCTGAGTACGGATTGTCTCATCGCATTGATAGGAACAGACTCATTTAAATCGTTACATTTTTCCAATAGCAGAGCCCTATATGCACGTGCCTTTCTCTTATCTTACCTCCTAACTCGTATTTCCGAATCGACAAACTCGTGTCGCTGATAGATTACGTCGCAATAAACGTTTATTCTGTCCCCTTACCTGGCTTTCTCTGTATGAATATGTGAATTTCTATATTTATTCGGCATTCATAACCCTATATAAATTTGCGTCAGATAAATTGATCAGCTTGTATTCGATCGTTCTTATCAGTGACTGTGCACTCTCTCTTATGAAAATCGAACAAAAAATCGTATTTATTACCAAACTCATATAGTTGAAAGTTGCGTGTCTATCTAAACCAGAATTCCCTTTGTTTTTCGGCTTTTAAAAAACTAAAATTTATAGATAAACCATACTTCTCCCTATGTATAAAAAAATCATGAAAAAGGAAACAATCGTGTTAATAAAAAAATAATTTTCAAGCACTCTCTATCGTATATATGCCGTAGCCAATTAATGAAATGGCAGCAGCCGGGTTAGAAAAAGTATTAGGACGAGCAGGAGGAAAGAAAAGAAAATGGAAAAGATCGTTGGGCGAAGGAGAGAGTGTGTGTTTAAAAATTAATCGAATTCTTTTGTGCACACGTTATCCCCTCGAGGTACTTTTTTTTTTATCGAGACTTGCTCGACCATCACTTTCCTTTCTTTCGCGGCTTCCCTCTCGTTCCCACTACTTCGCTTTCTTTTATTTTTATTTTATTTTTCTTTCCCCGTTTTCTTCTCTTTTTTCACTCTCGCGGGCATGCCCCTTTGTATTTCGAGGCCACGAGAGCGTTGTAGCGCGGCGAGTTCAACCGCTCGCTAGTTCACATTTCGATTGGCCTCATCAGCCGAGCTTTCTCCACACAAAAGCCGAAGCTTCGAATACCGGCGCAATATCGAGATTCTCGCCAGAGGCCGCTTCGTTCCGGACCTCTCTTCACCTCGCGCGTGCTTTTTTCTTCCCGCCGGTTTTTTCCTTCATCCGTTCCTCATCTGTCCCATCAGCGCGCGACCCTCTCTCACTCTTCGTCCCAACACTCGCTCTCACCCACCACTCTTTTTCTCACTCAACTTCTCCCATCCCTCATCCTCAATGCTCTCGCATGCATTAATCACCCGATCCAACCATCGACGGAAGTTAATAGAATTAACTCGATCGCGCGATTTATACCAATTTATTTATATTAGCGGACGCTTTAGCAATCGCACGAAACAATTCGAAAATCACGAAACACATGTCCACAGCTGAGTAATCAACTTTTTGTTTTCCCGTTCACGTTACGATACGATGTGCCAGTTATTGTCAATGTTCATCCCCGATATATTAACGAAGACCACCAAAACGAGAAAGTTATTGAAGAAACTTAATATCAACGCATAACTCTAAATCCTTTTTATTTTCAATTTTTATTCACTGGTATCATTTTCACGCTTCTTTTTTTTACGTCCGCGATTTAATCATCACCAACTTCTTTAATAAATTACGCGGGTCGCGATAAAATAGTCGTGCTTTATTGTTTGAGCTTGATAGTTTTTGACACCGTGAAAATAGATTTGAAGTAATACTTAATTTGATGCATCTCTCCGTACGATGCTCGACAAAATTGATGCAGTGCAGACAGAACCAGCCATGCGAAAAATTCTACCACAATTAGTAATGACATCAAGAGAATGTTCGAAATCTAGAATCTAAGAAGCACAATTTTGATTGCTGTTTACATTCGAAAAATGATTCGCCTAGTAATGATATCTACATCTTACAAGAGTATCCGAGGAGAAGAATTTAAAAATTCAAAGTCCGATAACAAACATTAAAAACCGAAAGATTTATTTCGAACTAGATTCGTAACAAGTTCGACTACGTTAACAAAGGAACAATATCCAACCTTTTTCAGCAATCAAATAATGATAAAAAATATTTAACACTAAATCTAAAATAGTATAAAAAATGGGATGGTGAAAACTTACCAATTTTGTATTAATTCGACAGCTACGTTTGGAGGGAAAAAAATTACGACGTGAAGATAAAACTTATTTGACTGAGAGTGTTCGTGCGTCGAGATTTCGAAAGAAACTGAAAGTTGTACAGAGGATGAAGAGAGTCGCAGTTACCGTTGTATCTAAATATGAATGCCGCTTTTTCCAGAATATAAGAGTGAAATAAACCGGAATGACCACTGGGGGTCTGTCGCGAATTTGCGTGTGGTCCTCTCCCTATCTGGACCCAGATGATTACTGGTCCAGGTGGGGTCCACATCCAGCAGCACCGGTCAAGCGACCCTTTCCAAAAACTGGATCAAACGAAGGTCCTAGCGAAATCCGCGATACTCTCGAGGGGTTCAGGACATATGAACAGTTTGCATCGTGTCATCCCTGGGTGGTCGAAATCTCCGAAACACGAAAAACCAGAAAAAAACTGGTTTCCATCTATCTCGGCTTCATTGTCCGATTCTCTCTGCTGGAGGGAACTACAAGGAAGATGATTTTCGTTTAGTTTTTTTTATTTGTAGATCCGGTAAAAATTTTTTTTACCAACTTTGAATCATTTCCGCACGAATCATCTTACTTTCTTAATCTTTACAATAATCTTCTTGACGCGTTTCGTGTCTTTCACTTTATTTTTCTATGTACATTTTTCATACTCAAGAAATAAATATTAAGAAACATTTTTTTTCCAATATTATTGTAAATACTTTTTTCCGAGTAATATGCGTATTCAAAAATAAAAAGTATTTGACTGCTAACAATTTCATACTTCCCGCATTTCCTTAACATTTTGGAATTAAACAGTGATGTATTTCGTATTTTTGACGCGACATGAGGAAAAGTTCAAAATAGGTAGAAACTTATATTTATTTATTTATTTATTTATCTCCACATGTTTACAAATGGAAATATACAAACGTTTGCGATCGTTTATTTACCATACACGTCTTGTCGCGTTGTAACACGGGGCCTGTACATGCTGTAAGCCGACGAAAGCCTTTACAAATTCGTCGACTATGACCGCCTACAATCGTCGCAACTGCGAAACGATGAATAATGAATTGCGTCGATAAACAACGAAGGGAAATGCTGACGAAGTGAATTGCGAATAATAATATCGTAGTTCTCACTCGATGACGGCGCTGTTGCTCCGGACAAGTATGCGTGCAGTAGAAAAGCCGAGTGTTCGAAACGATGATGGTGACGAGGACTGATCAGCCGTGCATAGAGCGAGCACAGAGACCGCGTACTTCCGTCATTCGTCAAGCGATTCTTCATTCTCGACCCTTCTTCTTTTTTAATTCCTCTGCATCCAGGGATTCTCCTAAATTAAATCTTTTTTCTTTATCGATTCCCTAATTAGATAATCATAGATCAAATTATTCTTCATTTTTTTGTTAATAAGGTATTTGTGACATTATTTTTTTTCATATTTACAACGCAAAAAGATTGAGAACTGAAAAATTTTATAACGAAAGTGAAAAATTCGTTTTCGAGCTTTTACGAAACACCTTCCCGGATGAACTTTTCATCCTACGTTTAAAAATTCAGAAACTATTTTTTTCTCTCAAGATATCGTAAAGCAATAACTTTTCGTTCATATTGATTTATGTTCCAAGCTGCACACAAGATTTCAAATGTAAACATTTTTCGAGATTAATTATTACCTGAAAAATGAAATTATTTTGATAATACGTTTAAATAGATCGCTTCGTTTTAAAATATTTTTTGAGATTGAAAAATTCTAATTATATGATGACTAATAAGATAATGAAGCTGAGAAATATTAGATTAGTTTTCTGTTGATAAATGATGTAATGTTAAAAATATAGTACGGTAAGCAAATTTGAAAAGATGAAAAAATGAGATAACGAAATAGATGTTTGTCAAATGTATAGGTACGATAGGGGTTTGCAGACACTTGGTTTAGAGTAAAGGATGAAAAGGTATAGCAGGAAGCAGATACGGCGAAATGAGAGAAGCAGGGAAGGGTGAGGTATATGGGACGCTATTCGAAATGGCGGGGATTGAGGAGAAGAACGTGGAGGATGAGGAGGTGGAGAAGGAGGGTGGATCAAGTATAAGAGCGAGTGTAGGAAAGAGGGAAGAATCTCCCGCTGTTGGCGTCTCTCTGTGCATGAGAAACGGATTCGCGCGGAGAGGAAAAGGAGCGAGAGCGAGAAAGAGTGAGCAGGGTGAAATGCAGGGGAGAAAAGCCGCGAGGAGGAAAGAGAAAATGAGAGAACAAAACGGAGAGCATAAAGAGAGAGAGAGAGAGTGAGTGAGAGAGGGCGAACGCACGGTTGGCGAACGAATGGTACGCTGCGCCTGACAACCGTGCAACTACTACGTTGCACCGTTGCTGTTACTGGTGCTGTTGCTGCTGCGACCATTCGAGTTTCGTACAACCCTCTCATTTCCACAACCCTGATGGTGCTGCTCTCGCAGAGCCCTTTGCCCACCCAGCCACCTTTAAACTTCATCCCGTATGACCGCCGTTTCGTCGAACCCCCAGCACACAATATCCTCCTCTCATTTCTACACACATATCTCTCTGCTATCTCTCTTTCTCTCGTCTCTTCTCCAGCCTCCATACGATATTTATCTCTTTTTCCAGAGACCTCGCACACATCCGCGTCACAAAATTTCTCTCTTCAGCTCATTCCCTCTTTCCAGGAGGGAGTCCAGCGCGCGATATTCTCTCAGTCGCACTCGCTAGCTCACCTTTCCTATACCTTTTCCAAACATTCTCTGCGCGTTCTACATATCGCATACGTTTTGCACGTACGTATATCTTTATGTTCCTGTATATAGAAGTAAGTATGTAAATGCATGCCCGGCTTCGCTTGTGTTGCAAAGTATAACAACCGTACAAGCCAGCCTCGCGTGCACTCGGTCGACCATCAACGGCGGTACAGGCTTCGGCCGATTTTGCATTTAAATTTGGTAAATTTGCCGGAGTTGGCAAATGAGCTGCGGATATACATATATACGTACTTTCGTTCTTGTGTGCACATGCATATAGAAATGTTATCTGATACTTTTAGGCAAAGTTATAGAGCTGCCGATCTCTGCAGGCTCGACTTTTGTACAAATGTCTGATGCGAGTATACGCCCCCAAAAAGCGGATGGAAAAATGGATTTTTCGAAAAGTAACTCCGGCCGTGATGTTCAGTTGTACATAAGATCAAATTTCGACAAATATTCGACTTTTCCATCTTGTTAATTATACATTTATACATATGATTTTCATTCATTTTCTCAACCATGCTTAAACATCTTTTACATAAGCAATAACTATGCAACGAACATTTACCATCAAAATACAATTTTGTTTACTATTAAAATTTATTACAATTTTACCTTGAATTCTCCAAAATCTGAAGTCATAACATCTAATATATATCGAACGAAAGATATTCTAATAACTTTCAACACTAAGAAAAAAATTGGTAGATTCTATCAAACGGAATTTATTAAATTTATTTTATGGCACTTTTGACTCAAAAATGTCTTGAATCGAGTCAACGATGATTTTTACTCATTTTCATTATAATTATTCCAATGTTTCAAAATATAATCAATGCAATGTTCCCCATCGATTCACGAGAGGAAGGTCCTTGACACACCACAACATATTTTATTAAATCACACTCGCATATCTAGATTGGAAATGCAATGTATTCCTCTTATCGTAAGTATAATAAATACGCAAGCGAAGCCGCATTAACGAGCTCTTTTTAACAGAATTTTTCTCTATTTATTTTTATTTTTAATATCAGTTCACGAGGGGTATAATGTATAAGATGACTCGTTACGATGCGCGCTAATGTTGCCTGACTGCCTTGTATAACATATCCTACTTATCCACGTGTATTACATTACAATATTATATTAAAAGTGCTGTTTTTGATGTGCATTATCAAGCTCTCTTTTTGGCGAAAACTCGATCTGCAAGGGCTTTTGGAATATGAGAGAAACGGATTTCGCGTATAATACGCGAGGAGAATCAACGAAATGGCATTGCATCAACGAAGAGAGCAGCTACAACCCTGTTAAAATATTCTCTTTTCCTCTCTCTTTCTCTCTGTCTCTCTGTCTCCCTTCGTCCTTATTCTTCTCATTCCCAGTCTCTGACTAGACACGCAATCGCTTTGCAGTTGTTCCAGAAATCGGGAAACTTTTCAAAAAAACATCATAGATTTGGGAAAATAAATAAATTGTGCATATCCGATGGCAGTGTGAAGTAGGATCCTGGAGAACGGTTTGACAACGCGACGGATCGTAACACTGAAAAATAATCGAGTAACAAGAGCACGTCAGGGTGTATATGTATAGGGATTAGCAGCGATGATGCACCGCGAGAGAAACGAGGAGAGGTGAGGAGAATAGAAGAGATGAGAAAACGGGGGAAGGGGGAGAGAGGTGAACGCGAGAGGGTGTCCTGTTCATTATGCAGCGACGCTATTATGCAACCAGTCCGTTGATGTTTCCTCGCACAGCGCGCCTGTGTCTAGCTGGCAAGAGAGGAACAGCGACGTAAAGTACAAACGGAACGGCTCTACTGGTTAATGAGTCCGATGAACAAAGCGAAAAACGTCCATTAAATAATGCGCAATGGAAAATACAGTGACGGGAGAAGGAAGCGAGACAGACAGATGCGTGTAGAATACAAGCGCGGAGGGCTTTGAATCCCGGCATCCAGAGGACACGCTGGAGAGAACTCCGAACGGGAGATGTTCACCAAAAAGAGAAATATATACGGGATATGAAATTTTTCAAAAAGTTCCGGCTTCCTCTTTTCTCACTCATTTTTTTACCCATATTTCATCTGTGTGTGCCCTCACTCTTTTTTTCATATCGGCAATATACGTATAAACAATATAAAAAATCCTGTTTACTAGTATTAAGAAAAATGCAATTTTGGATTCTGTACCGTTAGAAATTGAAATGCAAAAATGATGCCCCAATCATATTCAATAAAAAAATAATAATAAAATAATTTTCTGCATACCCGAAAAGTAAAACAAAAGATAAAAATCACCAACTTGTGTTATTATTTTCTTAGTGCATTCTAACTATTAAAGTTGCATGTTGATGTGAAAAATAATCTATTTTTCATGTTTTTTCATGCGTGTACGTTGATGGGGATTTTTGTTAGGAAGATAAACAAAATATCCTAGGATTAGAAACCTGTTTTTTTTGGAGTAATTGAAAATTGTTTTTCTTCGAAAAAAATTATTATGTATTTGATAATGAGAATTTGAAATATGTATTTGATGAGACAAAAATGTGGTGAAAAGAAATACAACAGAGTGAGTTGAATTTCTAATGAAAAAAGAGAGAAAATGTCTTTCCATCTTTTATTCAATATCGAAAAGATGTGTATTGAATAAAAAGAGGAATTCAGATAAAAAAAGTGTCTCGTGAAACATGTATATTCAATATTTTAAGATGAGGAATTTACTGTGATTCTTTCGCACTGTAAAAAAAGGTGGAAAAAATATTTTTCTTTTTGTTGAAAAAAGGAGGACGAAGGGGTTAATGACATTGAATCTCATCGTCACGAAAAATGAAATATCGCCGCGAATCAGATTTAATGAAGCGCGAAACGTCAGAGGCGATAAAAAAAGGAGAGTAAGGCTTTTGATTGGTATAGATATATATAGGATAGGAGCCAGGGTAGTAGAGATGGAAGAAGGTAGGGAGAATGTATAAAAGGGGCGAAGCTGAGTCAGCTTGAATTTTATCTAAACTTTCATCTAACTTCCCCTATTCATCTAATCGCTGTGCATGGCGGTCCTATGCTAACCCCACCAGGGAGACTAGTTTCCTTTCTACGAAACGCGCGACTATAAGGCGACGGAAGAGTGGGGCTTGGGATCGGTGGAGGGGTTTCGCTCGGCGGCCGTGGCGCACACGAACGAACAAGCGGAGTCGACGAACGAGTAAACTTCCCGGCGGTGAGGGAGCTTCCCTTGAACGGAGGGGTGTAAAGCAGCGACCCCTTAATAACTGCGCCCAGCAATGAAAACGCGCGCGCGCGCGCAAGGCAGATTGTCTCGGAATATAAGGGGATGAAATGAAAAAGGAAAGAACGCGGAAAATAAAATAAGACGTGCGTGCATGCTTTCTCCCTCCTGCTTTTTTCCTCTTTCTGTTTTTCGTTTTAGGACGCTTTATTTTTTACCCGTCCCATCCAACTTTTCCGACGGCCACCAGTTGAACAAAACCTCACACGTTAAAATAAACCGTACCTTGACTTTTAGCTTGTTCGCCTTTTTAGCCTCCCGCAACGGGAGTAAGCTGATAAATCGATTATTTCTCCGTTGTAAACCCGTCAAAACGAGAATCGAGCTATTCACGAAGCCTTTTTTTCTTTTCCTTCGTGCGTTTAAGAATTCCTCAAATCGATCCCTATACGAGTATAACGAGCGAATATTTTACCGTTGAGCATCAAGGAATTCTCGTTTATCTCGAAATTTGCATACTGTCCGTTCAAACCTGTTTGACGAATTTAGCTTCCCAGCATCCGTTGCATACATTCGACCCCCTTACCAATTCTTAAGTAAAGAAAAAATAAGCTGAGTAAGGAGATCTTGGCTGGTGTTTTTACTCTTCTTCAATGTAAAATTTATTTTATTTGCGTCTTGAATGACGGTTGCACAGTTTTAATAAAAATTTAATGTGTAAATTTTGCCGGCAAACATGAACTGTATACACTAGATACTTACTGATTCTAAAGTAAACAAAAAAATGGGATCTTCTTGCATTTCTTCATTACATAATACTTAAAAAATTAGGGATCATATTATTTTATTGAATTATTAATGGCAGGTGTATATTTGTATACGGAAATTAAGTTCAGGAAGCGAGTATATTATAACTGAAACGCGGTTGAAGCCCGTGCTTGCGGTTAAAAACGCTTTTCTCTCTCTGTTGGTTGACCAGTTTTACAAGTCTTTTGAAATTATTAGCTTCATCCCTTTGAGACACCTGGCAAGTTTTCGTTTCGCGAATTTATTTTTCATGAAAGAATCACGAATGTAATACTTGTTCGGGTCTAAAAAATGTTTATTTGTTAATCGTCAATAGCATAAATTGATTCGCACACACGTGAATTGAGCGATTAATGTGATAAAAGCAAAAATCCGTATTTTGAAACGCGAAGAGCACGTGGATCCAATTATCACGGCTAGTTGATCCATCAAAGACAATAATTGTATCAATGTCGTTAATCTTCGGAATAAAATCGAATCAGGAAGAGCGTTATTTGCAACTTTTCGTTTTTTCTTCGAGCATCCAGTACACGTTCGTAAAAAAAAGCGTCCTGCTATATATGCACCTTGGGAATGAATGGAAGAGAGATAGAGCGAGAGAGAAAAAAAGAAGAGGAAAGGAACGGATCAGGGGGAGGGAAAAAAGGAGAAACTGATCGATCTCTGGCGCGTTTCTACCCCGCTCGTTTGGAGACGCGAGAGGAGATTTCCGTCAGAGCAAAAGCAGTGCGGGAAAGAGCAGGATCGAGGACGCAGCTCGACGATTCGCCAGGGGCGAGAAGGGATGATCGGGGTGTACAGAGGAAAGGAGGAGTATGAGAAGGACGCTGGAGCGAGAGAAAGAGTACATATACATGCGAAGGAGAGGGTGCGCACGCGGGCGGGTAGCTAATGCAAAAAGCTACGTACCAGGGCTTTCTCGCTCAATAACGGCGACGCGGCGCAAGCGCCTTCATTTTGTTTTTCCTGATGGTACCTCATTCCAGCCCGCTTTAACCCTTCCTTCGCGCGGTGACCCCTCGACGTTTTCCTTTTTCCAAGATGGCCGGCGCGAGCGTTCCAGCGTCGGTAACTAGTCTCAGGAGACGGGACCTCAGGAATCTACCCTGCCGACTCTAGAAATATCCCGATGTCGAGACACCGTCGTTTTAACCACTACGCGGCGCTCCGACACTCTTCCACTTTCTTTCCTGCGGCTACGGTGGAAGAGCGTACCAAGGGCGCTCATCAAGAGCAGATAGGCACAAAAGGAAAAAGAAAATGGCGCGCAAACCATTCTCTAATCGATAAAAGTTCACTGTTTTTTTTTAATTTTCTTATGCCAATATTTATCGATACTTTCTTCATTAATAATTCAGCGTTACAATTCTTTTTGCAATTCACTTTTCAAAATTGTGACGAAATTGATGCGGATGAAGCTTTATTAGAGAGACAGAGATAACGAAACCATCACAGAGAGAGAGAGTCGACGGAGACGCGGCTCCGGTGAGTGAACTCCGGAAGGGATGAAAAATAAAAAGCAAACAAGTCTCTCCTGATAATCAATTTTTATCGTTCACGGCTTTTTGAATGGTCAACATCACATTGGTCGATCATTGGGAACCACCGCGAGAACCCGCTTTTCCTGTGTAACTATGACTCTCTATACCTTGCGCAAGCTCAAAAAAGGAAGAGTCAACAAGAAAACAATGATCGCGGTCGATGGCTTTTTTAATTTCTTTTTTTTTCTCTCAAACCGTACTTTCTATTTGTTTTCGGCAATCGATGAAAGAGACCGACGATGTTATCGTATCGGTGTGTGTATATGTGTGTGCGTGGAGCTTTGTGTGCTTTAGATACTAACCCGTTTTCGTTTTCTCTTTGCTCTTTTGCTCGATAACAAAAAACTTATTGCTTCATCGCTGTGAATTTTTCAATTCCAAAAATATATTCAAGTTGCAACATTTGTTAGTATTTCTTGTCTTTTGTTACATTTTTACAAGTGCATGATTAAAGATTTAGTTAAGAATGATTTAAAAAAGTTGTCGATCACTATCACTGTTGCTGTTACCATTCAAAGAACGAAAAAACTCTAATATGATTCGAAATAAAATTTGTTTTTTTTGTTCTAAGGGACGAAAGGATAAAAGTTATCCGTTTTTCATAGTATATTACTGTGTGCTGCTAAAATACGAGCAATTTACGTGCACTCGTATTAGGAAACATTGAAGCTTAGCAGCTTAAAATTAAAAAAAAATAGGTAAGCACATTTAATAACAAACGGTAGAAGTAAAATATAAGGATTAAAAAGTAAGAGAATCCGTTATCGGTGCATGTAAGCCTCTCCTCTCTCCGAGAGCAATATCCGGAGGACGATTCAGTTTTTGTTTCAGCAGCGAGAGGCGATTTGAGCGTGCCGCTTGAACATTTTTTGGCAACAAATTTTTTTCTCGCATAATGAGAAAGTAGGCGAGCTCGCGAGAGGGTGGCGTAGAGTTAGGTTGAAGGGAAATATAAGCGTAGAGAAAGAGGATGGAATGAGAGAGGGAAATATAGAGGTAAAAGGAATAAGGGAAAGAGCGGAGAGAGGCAAAACCGCTTCTCGCAATAAAATCTACGCTGAGCCAGGTTCCCCAGACTCCGTGGACTAAAATATTGCCGCGAATTATCATACCATCCGAAATGAAAGGGTTGAAATTTTGCTGTGGAGACTCACGGTGGATAACGGCAAGGGGACGGGCATGGACGCCTAAAAGAGAGAGAGAGACAGTGGACGGTGAAAAATAATTTTTTCTCTACACGCTCTCTTTCTCAATCTCTCGGAGCTTTTTCTCTTTTTAACTCGTGTAGCCGCACTATATTCTCTGGCTAGATTTTCATACATGTAGTTATGTATATACATACATTATGTATTATATATGTACAGATATATAAGCAATGGAAGATTTCAGTTGAAGCGCGCCTTTACCTCTCGTTCTCACTGGTCACTAGAAACGCGCCCGGCCGGCGGTAGGCTCTCCGCTCGACGAGCTCTCCAAAGGCTGCTTTTTCCCATGCACATACTAACTTTTCCATGTATTTATATATGCGCCTGCACATACAAATGTGTACGTATATAGACCGGCGGCGGGTAGATAGATGAGGGCGGAAAAAGGGTGGTATGCAGGGTTCGGTGAAGGCTAGACCCGGGAAACGCTGGAGAGAAAGAGCGAAATTAAAGAGCGCGAGAATAAGAGAAGAAGAGTGAGGGAATGAAACGTGCGAGCGAACGAAAGCCAGGACGAACTTTACCGTTCCGGAGAGAGGATACGAGGAGAGCCTAAAGATAGAGATAAAAAAGGCAAGTGAGAGAGAGGGATGGAGCGAGAACTGCGCGCATTATCCAATCTTCATCCCTTTTCGCGCATTTTCCTGTCTCCCTCTCGTTTTCTTTCTCTCTCTTTCTCCCTCGCTCTCTCCTTTCCTCTCCCTGTTTACCGATCTTTCTCGTGATTCTCATACAGCGCGGGCGTATTTTTTTTCTCCTCCCTCGCATTGTTATTCTCATCCTCGCACCGCAGCACCCTCACGCTCGCTCCGTCCTTTCTCGCAAGCTCTCCCGGCGCACGCATGTCCCGTGCTTCCCTCTCTTTCCGCCATACTTTTAACCCGCGGACTGAGTTCCGCTCTCTCGCACTCGTTCATCCTGGTGGCAACGCACCCCCGATTTTTCTTTCGAAGCGTCGGCGCAACCACGCCCACGCTTGCAATGGCGTCGCGAATTAATTCGTCGCTCGATCTTTCTCAATCTCCCACTCTTTTACCCTCATTTCTCTTTCTATCCCCATGCACCGGTTATTTCTCTTTCTCTCTTTTCGGTTTGTCACGCAGGGACGAGCGATGTACATACCGGCAACCTTTCACCCGCACACGGTGTATCGCGCGTCTTTTTCTCTCCCCGCCGACGACGGTCTACGAATAGCGTAGCCCGCTACTTTTTTTTCCATCCCTTCCCGGTGGATCGTCTTTCGCTGCTCTCTTCTCCATCACTCGCGACTCGTCTGTCTCGCTCACAGCGGAACACGAGAGTGTGTGAGAGACAGAGAAAGAGAGAGAGAGAGAGAGAGAGCAGCCTCATCTGTGCATCCCCGAGCGCGCACCTCTCTCGCTTCTCGCCCCCCTTCGCAACCCCCAATATTCACCGAGGAATCTGCAGAGTCCGTTTCATCGTTCGCCCTCCATGTAGCCGCCGGAGAGTATAAGCTTCCTTTTTTCTTCCTCATTTCGAGGCCTCTTATACGCGCTGGCGTCCTCTCCCTCCCCCGACGCCGCTCTCTTCGCCACCGCTGCTTTCCCAGGGGTGTATTTTCAGAGGAACCCCTTCATGTCGCCCTGGGCTACACCTTTATAATGTACACCGTATATTCTCGCAAATATAAGATCGTCCGAACGCGTATTCCCGTTTTTTAGCTCCTCTGACTCTCTCTTTTTAAATATATCTCGCTCTCCTTATTCTCATCCATACATACAATCTTCTTATTCATCTTCACTCGCGGCACTCAAGTTTCCTATTTCACCTACGTCTCTATAATGTAAGTGGATATACAATATGCCCGTATATTCGTTATTACGAAATTCACCGGTTACTAGGACGTAAATGTAAAATGTCCTCGCGTAAAACTGGGAATATTGCCTCGTATATGACGTTTCAAAACGTGCACATCAGCCTCGGCTCTTTCCTCGTATTGCGACGAAACACGTATTTCATACGATTCGTCATGTTTGAGGACCCCGCTTCGTGTGTCCCGCACTGCGACTCGTTTTTTCGATTCTCGTTACTTTTTTTTTTACACGAGCACTCAAACTCTCGAGGACGCACCGCGATTCCCGATAAACAGAACGTTCGTTAAAAAAGAGAACGATGACGCACTATATGCGAATTTTTTACTAAATAACTCGAATGTCAGTATTCGGGTGTAAAGATATTTCATTTCTGTGCTTTATTAGTGCATCCCTTTCTGAAAATATAAATTCTTAACGTTTTAATGATTCATCGTTGAGCTTTGCGAAGGGCGAAAAGGCACTTACCGCGGATCGATCCGCACGAGAGTTCAACGCCACTGTCTCGGAGAACCGAAAATCGCGAAAATTCCGTCTGCAAGCTACGGAAATTTTTTTTACAATCCAACGTTATTATCCACTTGTTACTAACGATTGAGGATGATCCATTTTTCTGGAAATTTCGGACAGCGACTTGAGCTCGGAAAACTGCCATCGTTGCATTTAGGATTAAGGGGGAGGAAGAACGAAAAGGGCCGAACGAGAGGAAAGCGAGAGAAAATTCTATAATCGCGCGCATATATATATTTGCATAGAATGAGAATAATTCGACAGCCAAATCCAGCGAAACGTCAGCATCGGAACTATAGCGTGGAACGTTCTACAACATGGGCGAGCTTCCTTTAAATATTGATGCATCCGGACAGTAATAGGCAACAAGCTGTAGATACGCCATGTCCCCATGCTAACGAATCAATCATTAATGACGTTCGAAATGTTCCGACAAACAATGTACAAGCGCTCTCGCGCTTACGCCGACTCGATTTTCAGTAATAACGATGAGAGCGAGAGAGTCACGCTCGTTTGTGTTCGCACCAAGCCGTATACATTTCCAGCATTCATCTAGAATCTCAACTCGTCGTCGTACACATCAGGCGATACCAAGTCGAACTATACGCCGCGGAGTCGTATCGTCGATATATCACCCCTTTTGTACATTTTTTTATTTTTATTTTCCGAAAATTCCATGTCTATCATAATTTTGGAGAAAAGTGAAAAGAATTTCTTTTTTAAACGGTTCTTTATAAATTTTTCTATGCTCATGGCACTCTCGTATCTCTTTCGAAAAGAGCATCTGATTGTTGTTCTGAAAAATAGATATTTTGTATTTTACAATAAGAAATATTGAATGAGAAATCAAATTTTGCTCTATTTCTTTTTTACTTTTCGGTTGAGGCAATATCCGAGCTAAATGAACTCTGAGAATATTTTACTAGCAATATTTTTCGAGCATAAAATTTTTCTTATTAGCTCGTCTGTCTAGCGGAAACGCGTTTATTAGTTTTTTTTGGTTCATGGAGAACGAGCGTCGAGATGAGCTTTTTTTCTCGTTCTCTACTTTCAGTACCGAAGCTCTCGGCGGGCTCTTCCTTGGCTTGGCACGCACCTGTCCGTTTTTTCGCGCTCTCGACGAAAAAACATCGCGCGTTTTACCGGAGCTGAACAGAGACGAGATATAAATAAAAGGAGAGAGAAAATTCAGTAGCGCGCAGCAGCACACAAGAGTTTTGCCGCGCTATCGTGAATGCGCTTCTCCCCGCTGGTGGGCAAAAAGTCGAAAGCGTCGCGGGAGATGGAAAAAAAATCGCACCGGAGTGGGGACAAAAAATAGAAGAAAAAAGGAAAAAAGCTGCAGGGAAAACATGAAAAAGTGAAAAATGCGGATAGAGCTGGCACGGGGATGGAGGAAGGGTGAAAGGGGGGTGCTCGGAAAAAATGGGGAAGAGGTAGCCGATCGGAGGGGGAATGAAGGAAACCGAACAACGCAAGTCAATCGTGCGTCTCTTAATAGAAAAGTGGGGTCGATTTATGGGTTATAGGTAAACTGCACACTCTCCTCATCCCTCTTGAGCCATCAAAAGCCCATCCCCCTTCCTTTCCCTCTCACGTCCGATCGACCGGCAGATATCGCTTTTTTCCGTTTTTCCTCACACCAAACACACTATCCTCTCCCTCTCTCGTACATTTTTCTCGTGCCTTCTGCCTTCATACATCGTCCAATACGTGCATCCAATACGGAAACTTTACTACAGGTACAAAATTCCTTCTCTCTCTCTCTCTCACCCTAAATCCGATATCTATACGTCGCTTGAGACACGTCTAGCGAGCTTCGCCCGATTCGATCTTCGATCACGGCACTTTCTCTCCGCCGAGAGACATTAATACAATATACATCAGCTCCGTTGCGCAACAACGAACAATCGTAATCCGATATTTTCATCGCGATGAAGCTTCCTGTCACAAGCAACACTCTCGGCACCCATTATAATATCGTCGGCGGTTATCAAGTACATTTAAGACCCGGAATCGAATGAATCTCAATCGGACAAGAAACGAGAGTGTCCGAATTTTTTACTTCGCCGTCATAGGTATTTTGCCCTTTTTTATTGACCTTATTCACACTCACTTTACGTCGTCTGTCACGGCAAGTGTTACATACCTCGTAAGATTTTTTTTTCGCTCTCAAATCGATAAGATATTCCGAATCGCACGGAAATTCTCTCGAATAATCTGTCAATCAAATCAGGCAGGTTAAATGTCCGGTTGGAAAAAATTTCTTCAACGTGAGCAATTCTTTTTCAGGTTTTTTTTAAAACTATTTTCTGTGTCTCGAATCCTACATCGCGTTTTTCAACGATGAAAGGAATTCTATTTAGGTATTTTCTTCCTGTAATTTTTCTCGCATAACTTTCATCTTTCAAAGCGAAAAACAACAAGATACGTTCTTAAAAGCGCGTAAACGATTGCATTTGCATGAATTATTTTGTGCGGAATTATATTGCAAATGTTGTTGTAATCGCGGCTTTGAAGTAAATTTCCAAGAGACTGGTGAAATACGTCGCCCATAAATATTCAATATAAATGTATATTTATAGAGGACAAATAAAAAGGAGCGCATGAATATTCGCATTTATATTCCGATGTAATAATATTCCCACGGCTTCGCGAACGGAAGCGTAGGAAGTGTGTGTATAGGAAGCGAGCGAAAATTTCGTTAATATCTTATGCGGGGGATGGATTTTTAAATGTACATCTTGGTAAACATTTGGCTCCGGCGAATAATTTAAAAACTCATTCGAAGGCCGAATTAACCCTCGCATTAGGATTCCAATTAAGCGGAGATAACGATTCGTCGAATTTTCGATGATCGAAGTAAATTTAATTAGAGGGGGCTGATTTCGAAAGTTGGCCAAATTTTTTAGTTCTTCTTTTGATTTTTTCCAAAATCGATGCGAATACGTTCGTCGGATTTAGCAACGGCGAGTCCTCCACTGTATGTAGCAATAAGAAATGAGAGCCGGGCTAGGGAGTAAAAAAGCGAGATAAAAAGAGAGAATGAGGGAGATCGAGACGAGGATAGAAAGGGTGGACCGGCGCACAGCTGCACCAAATGCTCGTTGAAATTAGCATGTGCGCGTCTGTGTATGTCTTCGTTTTAATTTTTTCCCGTATTTTTGTTCGTTCCTCTATCTCTCTTTCCCTTTGCATTTTCGTTGTACAGCGAGCGAACGAGCGAGGGCTCTCTCGCGAAGCCGAGCGCAAGAGGGAACGACGCTAAACGGGATGAAATGAGAAAAAGAGCGGGAATAGAAGCAGCGAGAGAAAGAGAGTTAGAAAATGTACAGGATGACCTGGGGGCTGCTGAGCACCAAGAGAGGGTCGATAGGTGGACAGCGAACTAACTCCCTCTTCCACCCTTTTCCTCCTCATCCAGCTCCTCCTCTTTCTCCTCTATCCAGGACCACCCACAATCAGCCCTGAAAAGCTCCACGGCAGAGAGTGCCAATGAGTGCTCTTTAAATATAACGGCTCGAAAATGTTAAACAGTTTATTAATTAAAGAAAATGAGTAAAAATAATACGGGGTATACGTAAAGAAAATGAAAGAAGGCTCTGAATTTTTTTCTCATTTATAAAAGCGCGCGCTTTTTTTCCTCAATTCATATTCCGTTGAAGCTTTTGCGATTACATTACTACGAGTAAGGTCGAAGAAAAATAAAAGTAATTTATTTATCCTGCAAATGTCATAAATTCCTTCCATGTCAGCATAAATATAATTAATTTTTTTCTTTAATATTGAAGTCATGATTAAATGTATAGTCAATCGAAAAAACCGTCGACTTCGCATAATCGCTGGATAATTTTTAGCCCCGGCAAACTGCATACAGGAACAAACGAAAAAGGGGAAAAAATGTGAAAAAGTAGAGATCAATGAGAATGCAACGCGGACAAAACAAAATGAAGAATGAAAACAAAAGAATAGAAAAGCTTATACGATTTCTGACCACAAAGCCCCTGCGTATATTCCAACGCATACGTTTTCTTGCTGTTCCGCATTGTAGAAAGCTATACAATGTTAACGCCAACCTGGCACCATTGTTTCCGCCACAGACGTGAACCAAAGGGTTGTACAGCAAACGAGACAGTGAGCCTCGGCAATACAACTGAATTTCCCCAAACCTTCTACTTTTAGTACAATATGACGCTCGAATTAGATGTTTTCTACCAACAATTTACAAACTGTTTGAAATTAATAATTTTAGTTCAAACTAACCAGTTTTTATATTATTTTTATAACAATTTTGCGCTCACTGGCGATTCATTTTTCACCAAACGGCCAATCGTACGGTAAAATCGTTACTTCAAACTTGGATTTAAAAAAAACACTAAAAACTTAATTTTCAAAACTTTTCATTGAAATACATATGAGTCAAATGAACTATTTTCTTATTCCAACTTGCCTTGCACAATCAATTAACAAAAAATTACTCTTTTTATCATTAAATTTGTGACAATGACGATTGTATTGTGTATTTATTATTAACTAAAAGCTTTTACTCGACGGTGAAAACCAGCAGCTTCAAATATAATATCATTCATTTTTGCATCAATTTGTCATAAAATATTTATGAAATAACTTGTGGCTTCTAGAATCCAGTGAAATCATTCGATTACTACTGTAGCAAATGTACTGCACATTTTTGTTTTCTTTTTTTCATTCGAGCAATATTCAGTTACAAAAATGAGAGTAAAAACATAAAACAGAATGAAAAACGATGTCGCCGGTCACTAGTGAGCGTATACACACTGTGCTCTTCAATTTGCCGATAGACTCACCTACTCGTTCCTATAGTGCGTGGTGAACATCGTTTGTGGTACATATCTAGCAACCGTTGTGATTTTATAACCGTATCGAGCAGACTACCACCAAATAATCGTGTTTTTAAATACAGAAAAAAAGGAAAATTTCCTAAAGTATTTTGAAATTCGATAGAATGTTAGAATACGTTCACACCCTGTATAATGACCTGAAATAAAAAATTGTTTTTTTATTTTTCGTCAACGAAAACTTTTCGTAATTGGAATTTGAAGTTAATCAAAAAGTGTCAAAGTTTAAATGAACATTGTTGCACGATATTTAAAATATAATATATTTCCCGATGCATATAGAGTTATTAAACACGATATTAAAATTATTTTCACCTTCGGATAAAGTAAAAGTTATATTGCAAGAGAAAAGCATCGGTGGCTGTTAAAGGCTTTGAAGTTGGTTGATGACCAGATGGTGCACGACCGGATATGAAAAGGATAGCGAGACGAGAAACGAGAGACGAAAGATACAATGGTTTAACTATCGTTACTCGAGTCAGGTAAAACGAGCGTTTCTCTTTGGCTAAACCGTTGATCGAATGAATGGACTCGAGTAAAAAAACACACACACATAATGAGAAAAAAAGCATTGTTCTCGAACACTATATAGTTTTCTCGTAATCGCTCGTGATTTCAGATTCGACTTATCGTGGGTTTTGCTTAATCGAAAAGTGCTATACTCATGTCTCTGGATACCATGAAATCTCTGCAAAAGCTGCTTTCGAAAATGGACCAGGAATTATATATGAGGCGAAGTAAAAGAGAAATTAAAATTCCTCTCATCATTATCAGCAATGTATGGACGCACGAGTGAAAAGTAAATCGAACGTATCTCTTGTAAAATGAGATCGCTGACAAAGTGGAGTAATAAGTGGGCATGAATTAAAAAACGCGTATAATGAGAGGAAAAGAGCCACAAAGTCCTATTTTTTAAAACCCTACATTTTTTCATATAATCGCGTAATTCCAGCTATTCGTGAGTTCCGCTTACCCCGAAAGGCCCACTACATATATCGTCTCTGAATACCAAGAACCCAGGAACTCTCTGTAGAAGCTGCTTTCCGAAAGTTAATCAGGAGTTAAATATCAAGCGGAGCAAGATAAACCCGAGACGACGGTTATAAAAATTACGCTTAGCATTATAATTTAAAAGCGCTGAGGCTGTTCGTCTCTGATGTCTCCAGGCATTTCGGTTCTTTGGAAACGGCAACGCTGCGGCGTCAGCTCCGGGTGGGCGAAGGGTTCGCCAAGCAGGGAGCGAGAAAGATGAATTGGCGTCGAGGATGGAGCGACGAAGGAGGAACGTGAAGGAGGGAATTCAAGAGACGGGAGAGAAAGCTCCGAACGACGAGAGATATTCTCTCGGGGTAGAAGCGAAAGAGAGAAAGATATTATGATGTTGGGAGAGGCGGGATGAAGGGAGAAGCGAGAGAAAAGGTTTGCTATATAGCACAGGAGTTACTAGCCGAGGACCGAGGTTCAGGGCCAGGTTCTCATCAGGGACGGGCGAATAAGAGAGGAATAGCCGGACGCGGAGAAGCGGCTCGAGTAGGATAGAGGGTGGTCATCGCTAGGTGGCCCCAACGGGGATAGAGTGAGATATATAGGGATAAAGAGAACAGAGAGAGAGAGCGCGAGCAGTGCGGGTGGCTCGTTCATTCCCAACCCCTCTTCGTGCTCGAGAGCGAGCGCGCCCGGCATAATTTATCGCGAGGATTTTCGCAAAAGCACGCAGTAGCAACACCGGGAGAGGCATGTAGAGAGAAAGCGCCGGAGCACGATAGCCAAACGAGGGACACGTCAGGAAAGGAGAAGAGAGATGAGAGAGTTTCGTTCGGTAGAGCTGGCCAGGCTACAGCCCGTACGAACGAACGCGCTCTGGCTGCAGCCAACCGAGAGGACGAAGAAATACTGGACAGAGGAACTACCCGGAAACCGGAGAGAAGGGATTTTACCGCTTTAAGGGAGACTCCCAGCTACACATATCGCACGAGGAATATTTCCCGCAACCTCTGGCGCGGCGAGCTGGCTAATAACGAAACGAAACTTTTCGCTAATACTCCAACGCTGCATAGACTACCAAAATTCTCTCTCAGGCAGACATCGCCATTTTCAACTTTCGTTGTACATGGAAGCGAAGCTTCCAAAGCCTTTTGTGACTCCGTCTAACGCGGAGTTACATACGCGTGTAAATACAATTCATTTTGCCTCAACTGGGAAAGGACCGCACTCGCATACGATTATAATGCCGAAGAGAGTGCATTATTCGATTCAAAATTTCTTCAACAAAAAGAAAAATTCCTCACGCTTATATGCTGTATATTTGTTTAAGATGTTTCGGTACAGTTAGCAGTAAACTCAAGAAATTAACACTTAAAAGAAATAGTGAATCGAAAAATAATCAGAATTGATTAAAAAATGGAAACGATTTTCGTTACTATTCAATAATCGGATATAAATTTCTATAAAAAATATTCGTCTACGTAGATATTGAGTTATTAAAAAAAACATTTCCGTTTTTATGCATGGAGTCTATAGCTATATTCATGGAAAAAGGACAATTTTCTCTTTCGATAACTCGAAAACTGTGTAGATGAAAATTTTGAAAAAAATCATCTTCTCGTAATTTATATTGAAGAACATATCCTGACAAAATTTTAGCACATTCTGATCGTAGTCGCTTCTGTACCGAAAGACCTTAAGGTGATGTTCAACTGTCCTATACCGTGCAAAAAAATGGACTTTGTTATTAGTTCTGAAAATAAAAATTTTTCGAAGAAAAAAAAGAATCACGTTGTTCTCTTTCCATCAAAGAATAATGCGATTCTTTTGTTTTTTCAAAAATATCAAAAATCACTGAAAAAATAGCAAATCCGTTTTGCATCTGTCCCTCTCGCACTCGTAGGGGTTAAACATCACCTTAAAAGCCATTGTAATCGATGCTGAATTCGTACTCGAAAGCTCGAAAAGAATTTTTCGCATAGCAATTTGTTCACATACATTGCACGCGCTTATCGTAAATTCTTTTTTTTCTTTACCGAAGATTTGAAACGGACTTTCTGCTTACAAAAGGTGTGAATGGCTACAAGGAAAATTATGCAAAAAAATTGATAAGAAGAAACTCATTCCAATTCGCGTCAAAGTTCGGAAGGGTTAGCGTTCAAGGTTCACGGCAGCCTCGTAACCGCGTTTCTCGATCATCGATTCCCACGTGTCGGGCATATAATTCAATCGTTTGCAGGGTCAATGCACTCACGACGGCAAAATCTGAGAGCGAATTTCCTGAAAAAATTCTGGACATGAAAAAAGGATAGAGAGGGATGAAAAAAATACGTTCAATATGGTTTAAGCTGTACAACGACGAGATCGAAAAGAAAAAAGTCGGGTATTTTATTATTGTGGCTGGAAAGGCGAATCGCCGATTGAGGTATACGCGCACGTGCAACATAGTACACGTGCTGTAGATATTGGAAACTGAAAAGAAAATCAAGAATAAAAAGTGAAAGGTGTTATTGTAGCCGGTCGCGGTTGATGTGAATATCGATCTTCGCGCTCACACTCTCCTCAATGTATCGGCATTAGGAGAGCATCGCGGGATCAGCAACTACAGGAAAAAAGAAAAGAAAAACGGCGGAGAAGGCAAAAAGCATGCACGCGGGATACAAACATATACAGGGGGTAGTGAAAGCATGCACGTAGAGGTGAAGCCTTGAAAGTATATAAGGGGTATGTTATCTCGAAATTGATCCCTAACGCTCGGCTACTCGGTGCCATCATCCGCGTAAAAGTTTGTCTACTGCGCACGCGAGATTTTTTCTCCTACCGCGCCGTCGTTTTTCGTTCGTTCCCTGCGTTCACGCACGGGGATGATAAAGAATATAGAGATACGAGAAGGTAAAGAGGAAGGAGGAATAGAGGTGGCCAAATGAGAAGCCGCATTTTCGTCCCTTGTCGGCCCGAGAAGGAGATAGGGGGTGGGGGGAGCACCTCAAGCGACGTCAGAGGGGAAAAATATCCGTCGAGCGAGCGAGAAGACATGAGGCGAAGCTCTCCGCCGTGCCACTGCGCGGCTGAACGCTCGAGGATGTTACGCGGTAGGGGGAGGGCAGCAAAAAGTATACGTCCGCGGATTGGCGGGCACGTAATGTCGGGAGAAGGGCCGCGGGGGGAGTGCGCACGGGTGGGGTGGATCCAGAACGAAACAGTCGTGGGGACGTTTCTCTCGATGACCCCTTCCAATCGTCGTCGCGGCGGCTACGTCGGCGGTTACGTCAACGGCGAAGCTCGGCACATCGGGGTTGGTGGCCGGCAATAACGAACCCCTTCGCGGGCGAGCCGAGAGAGAAAGAAACCGAAACGCTAGAGCGCAGCCATATCCTTTGGAAAAGCGTCGACCCCTTTCGCGAGTACGGCTTTTTCTCTCATCCCTTTTTCCCCCCGGTCGGCACCGATTTTCTTCCTTCATCTCACGATCTTTGGCATATGAACATCGCCCGGTCTCTCTCACTCATTACCTCGCCCGAAATTATCCTCCGGGGATATGCCTCGCCTGTCTGGGACCTTAAATATACGTCCCTTTATGAAGGGGATAGCTTGAGAATGAGGGAGCGAAAAAAAGAGGAAATCGAAGCGCCCAGCGACGAAGGAGAAGAAACGGGGATATAAAGTAGGAAATTGTGACGCGCTTGAAAGCCACGAGGGTTCGATTTTTTCTCCATTTTATTTTCTTCATCCGTTTCCTATTTCTTCTTTTTCTCATACGAGAGCCATTCGGGAAAATGTGTAGATTCTCGGGGGTGAGACTAGGACAGAATTTACGGTGATTTATAAAGAGGATAATTAATGCTCGGATTGTCTTGGAGGCTTGCGGCTGCGGAAAGACAACGAGACGACAAGTTATATTCGGCAAAGTCAGGCTTATCCCTAATTCCCAACTAAAAGAGCTTAAACGTAAGAGGTCATATATTCATTTCATCACAAATTCACCGACGTCACGTCTACCGCTAAATAATTATATTTCACAAGAATATATGGCATCCCATGTTTTTCATCCTGGCGTAAAAAATAAAATGGAAAAATTGAATTTTGATTTATTTTCTCTAATTTTTAGAAATATAACATATAGTAAGATGCATAAATCAAAAATACTTTTCTTCGGAAATAAAAATGTACACCAGATAATGGATGAGTTGTTGAATTAAAAAGAATATGAAATCGTTTTGCGGCCAAGTAAAAAAAAGTATCCAGAAAAGATTGCTCATAATTTACAACTGAGAATCGACGTATATCGATATTTAAACGTCACAAAGGAAGAGTTGATTCAAAAACATTTCGATTTCTATGTATTGAAATTGAATTTTTAATTTTATTATCTTGAGCATGAGTGATCACAAATCACAAAAGGTCTGAAATCGCAAATCAAGTGTGAATTAAGAAATCTCGCGAATAGCTAGACGAATCCGGAGGATTTCAACGCCATGTAAAAAAATGGGGCTCGGAAAATTTCTACAGATTTGTGACTTTCACCACTATTATTAATATAATTTCAGTATAAGTAAACACAGCAAAGTTTTAAGGTAGCAAATTCGGTTTTCTCTTTTATTATTTGGCATCATCAAAGCCATTATGAAATTCTTTGCAATCGAAGGTCTATTACATTATTTTGCCTGACAAGGTTTTTCGCAAATATTTTCCAATATTCTCAATGAGTACACATCAAAGAGTTTTCGAGAAATTTCTCTGTGTGGCGCGATACGAAGTTGCGCGAAAACCATGCGTGGCGAGAGACTGTTCACGAATGTTCTTCAATATTTCCGATGATTGAATCAATCGCTTTCCCATTATTTTATTTTTTTTAGTTTTTATTTCATTTTTCTATATCTATATCTTTAAATATAAGAAAATAAATCATTTCGATGTTCGACAGTTATTACTTATGGAAATATTAAAATCGAAATGTGTGTCTACGTCGATACGATAGATCGCATCTTAATAACTCTTCCGTCCTGAATAAGTCGATACACGGAAAATTAGTTGCATCCATTAACGTTGAAAATTGAACACAGAAAAGAACGTACACAGAAAATTGACTCAAGCCAAGTAATATTCATTGAAGAAATATTAAATCCATCGAGCCACAAGCGTTTGACGTTCATCAGTCCACCGACGAAGGATATATCAAATGATCGAGTTCGGGATCGATCAGCATTATTATTTTTAGCATCAAGGAAACGTCATGGAAAATTCTTTTCTCTCCTACTGTAGAATCTGATCATTATATACAAGCGTTCATCTTATATGTATGTATTCATATATAATATAGATCTAAAATAAAGAATTCTTTATTCCATTTTTGTCTTTTAAGCTCAACGGAAAGAGTCGTATTTTTCACGCACAGTTTTTATAGCTTCAAAAAAAATCTCTCTAAAGAGTAATTCTATCTTTCTCTTGCATGTTCCGCACTTGGTCCGGCTCTCTTTTTCTGTCTCATCATTGACGATTTCGAAGGAAAAACTTGTGCTGTCGCAGGCGGGGAGTCCCGCGAGCCTAATGGAAATTTCTCGTTCGCCGATGCCGGAGAAAGAGAGCAAACGTTGCACTCGTGTTGCAATAAATGTGCACTTGATATGACTGGCTATCTACTCAGTGCCTATTCATGAGAATCGCAAAAACGTTTGAAAGCAGACAAAAATGTAGGAAAAAAAAAGAAATTCGACAGGTCGAGATCATCTCGAGTCTGCAGTTGAGAATGATTTTTACCTTTAATTCATTTCACTTATCAGTGTCTACAATAATAAAAATTAATAAACATGAATTCTATGAAATACAATTTTCAAAATCAGAAGAATGAAATGAAATTTAAAAAAACTCGCTGTGATCGTGTTTTGAATGAATTCTGAATAAAAATTCGTCAAAATGATTTCTGATTTTGTTTCTTCGAAATAGCTGAACTTATAAAAAAAATACACTAAAAAGCACGAAAGCAAAATCCCAAAAATACTGCGTTTTAGATGAATCAATTGAAGAAAATTGATATTCCGAAAACTAAAGAAATGAAAAAAGGTAAAATGGATGCTCTCTTGTCCGTGCGTGAAAATTTGGCGGGAAAAACGAAACCAAACATGCCGGGTAAAGCACACGCGATACATCACGTTGTTTCGATCCTGGTTTGAAAAAAGAAAGAAAAATTGCAAAACAAACATAAGCCCCGAAGACAAGGAGAAAGTGGTATGGGGCTGAGGAGGCGGAGGGCAACGACGGTAGGGGAGTCGAAGTGAAAAAAGAAGCGTAGCGTCGAGTATGGCAGAGCGATAAGAGTACGCCCGGAGGGGAAATGGTTTTCGGTGGCTCAACTCCCACCGCGTGAGTTTTCAAGCCCCCCGAAAGCAGCACGTCGCTACGCGAAGCCCTCTCTGTCTTCCGAGCCGTGTTCCCTCCAGCCGGCTTTTTACACACCATTTTTTTTCCCTCAATTCTCGGAACTCCCGGTAGAGGAGCTCTCGCGTACATCCCCTCTCCGAAATTCTCTCCGATCGTATGGATCGTTTCCAGAGATGGCGCCGCTCGAAGGAGAAATGACCCATGCATGCACCAACGTCGAAAAAAGTCTCGCTTTTTTTCTCTCACTTTTTCTCCTTCCTTATCTCTTCGGCATAGACGTACGGGAGGGGGATAATTTTTAAAACGCCGCTTGCGGGAGAATAAAAATTAAATGGAGCGAGCGAGAGGATCCGGCGATCGTGGAAAGTATACATACGTGGATGGGATAAAAAAAATTGTCGAGAGGACAGCCGAGACCGAGGATAGAGAAAACGTGAGGGAACTCGTTTCGTCGAGAAGAAAAAATAGATCTCTCGGGAGATGAGGAATGTCGAAGGAATAAAGAGGAGAAATTTTATAAATAGAACGGAAAAATGATATAAATAAAAATTTTTCCGACCGCGCATAAACAGAAGTTTTATAACCTACTTCAAAACAATTTCGTTTCGAGAGCACTTTTTCCTGCTGCTACCCAAAAAATCGACTCATTATATAGTTTTAATATTTTTCATAAACTTGTTCTCGTTTGATATAACAATTTAATTATATATTAAAAGAATTTTTAATCGAGATGCTCGAAGAAAGTTCAACTTTCATCATCATTGTTCCAATACACACAAGGTAAAATATGTATAAGTAGTAAAATCGTTCTATGATCAGACACCCCACTTCATCGATTATCTTAAATAAAATATTACCATCGATCCTTTTTATACTTTTGTCGATTATTCGAATTATTTAATATCGAATAGTATCGAATTTAATGAACGTAAATACGTCACAGGAATTACAAACGCGGCGTTGACGCTGGGAGGGCGTTTTTGGGAGAAAATGCAATTCGTGTTCTGCCAACACGTTCCTACTTTCCGACAGTTTAGAAAGACTCAATATATAGCCGTGTATCGCTTTATTCGTTCTGAAAGTTGAACCATCGGTCGAGCGTACACAAATTACATTCGAAAATCTCGTTAAAGTCTTGCGAGAGAGCGAGCGAGCGATAGACGGGGTCAGGCCGTCGAGGTTGCTCCGTCTGTAAATTTCATTGCGGCGAGCGTGTATCTTTTCTCTCCGGCCTTCCTCGCATCCCAGGTACGGGGACTCCAATTTATTCCCTTGCTTCCCGAAGCAGGTTTACGTTGCTAATGCTTAATCCCTTAGAATTTTCTCGCGTATGTGGTCTGACGGTCTGTGATCGCGGATTTTGGGGGTCAAATCCTCCGGTGAGCTCGGGAAGAGGACCCCATTATTGTCGAAATTTACGAAAGTATAATGAAAGCCTGTTTCGTACACGATATTTTTTTCAATCATCGAGAAAAAAAGGTTTTCCTCTATTTTTTCGATTCTCAAATACTCTGTTTCGTCGTTGATTTTTATTATTTATATCTCATCGTTTTTTAGTTGAATCGAACATGCAATCAAGTAGCAAAAAGATTATTTTCAATAAAACAGATCGTTCTCCACTTTTAAGCATATGGAGAATTTTTCATCATCAGCAGCCCGCACCTTTGCGATAAGAGCAGCGAATATTTCATCTTCGAAGTAAAAACTTTATTCGATATTATTGTTGAGCTCTCATATCTCGTGAGCATGGAACATTAAAATTCGACATGACGACTGGATGAGCGATAGAGAGGAATATTAAAGAGATTTTCGTTTTTATTTCCAGGAATAGAGTTTAAAATCAGCAAAGTACGGGGTCGTCTCAACACCCGGGGGTACGATACTTAATGCACGCGTACACGGTGAATATTCGTGTACGTAAAACCGAGCGTTTTACGTTCGGTACGGCGAGAACGAGAGCCCCCGACGGTCATCTAAACTTTTCCCGTAATTAGTTATAAATTTCATTCCCGTTTTCGCGTAACAATATTCCCGTATATGAGGAGAGAAGAGAGAGAGAGAGAGAGGGCAGGGCGGAGGTTGGAAGAAGAAGGAATAAAGAGAAAGCGAGATAAATGAGCTGGAGAGAGAGATAGAGACGGTGGGTCGAAAGGGGTGGCACAAGGGATTTTACGTTGTACCGTGGTCCAGCGCGTTTCGCAGCTCGGTCCAGATGATACACATAACAGTGGAGAAAAGCGCCGTTAGAAAGCAACGAGAGGTAGCTCTATGTATTTACATTGCATTATACATAGAGAAGCGGACATATTGACTGTCGAGGGTTGAAAAGGCAAGGTGAGTCCGCGCCAGGAGCTGCGAACTTTTATCCCCGGCGCCCTTATGTCTCTCAGAAGCTCGTAATATAAATAATTATGCGAAAATGCGCCCGTGTGCGCGGTATGAGCACAGCACACGGAAGCGAAAGAGAAGCCGGAGAGTGTGAACCGCTCGGAATACAGGACGTGACGAGGGGGTGTGTGTAGCAGCGCGTTGCCGAAAGGGTTGGAGCAGAGGTTGGCTAATGTGTTAGACTCTCTGGCTTACGGCGATGTAGGGTTCGAAATGTAAGGGGGGTCGGTGGGACGGGGGAGGGTGAGGTGGAGGAGGAGGACCAGGAGGGAGGGAGGGAGGGTGAACAGGATGAAAACGGGAGGATCGACGCGGGAGACCGAGCGAGAAGGGTCGGGCCGGAGACCGAAAAACCTCGAGGGGGAAGGCGAAAGAGTATACCTCGAGAAGGGAGGATAGAAGGAGAAACTGCGAAAACTAGGGGCCGCTCGCGATGTGCGAGGGTGAAAAGAGCTCCGCCGCGGCCCTGTGCGTTTGCCAAGAGGTGGGAGCCTCCCTGTCGCGGCTTTCTTTATATATCTATACGTAAATATGTATATAACGCATACATATACGAAGCGTATATGGCCTAGCGAAAAGAAGGGATAAAACGAAGGAGGAAGCGGGACAGCCCGATAGGAGGGGGAGGGAACTATATATGTATACGCACTCTTTTCCTTTATACTTGTGTATATTATTCGACATACGTATATAACCGAGGTACAAACGAATTGGGTTTAAAGAGAGCGAGATGGAGAAAATTTTGGACATCTCTTCCTACTCGGGCTCTGTATTCCGAAAACTCGTATGTACGACGTGAGAGAAAGCGCGACGGAGGCTTTATAAACGCTCGGGCTGTATCTGTCCGTCCCGCTTTTTCTCTCCCTGCTTCCTGCACTACGTCCCCAACTCGCTCACTCTCCCGAGCGCGCCTCTCTCTTTCTATCACTCGTCCGCAGGCTTTTTGCCCCCATAGTGGGGGTGGCGGCCATTTTGCAAGCTGGGAAAAACACACGCCCCGAGAGGTATGCACGCTGCGCGGGAGCGAAAGCGAGAGCGAGAAAGAAAGCGAGAGACGCTCGGTTGTTGAGGGAAAACGAGAGAAAGAGATGAAGGAAAAAGAGAAAGAAGGGGAGAGGGAGAAATAAAGAGAGAGGTTCAGAGTGAGAAATGAGGCTGGTCGAGGGGGTCGGATGAAAGAGCGGGAGAAAGAGCCCCCGGGAAGAGAGTGATGTGCGTGTGTTATTTGAGAGTGCCAGCGCCCATTCGTGTTGAACGAGGAACTCGGAATTTTCGAGAGTTCACGGGAGCCCCTTCGCAACAACCAGAAACTCTTTCTCTCTCTCTCTCTCTCTCTTTTCTCTTTCTCTTTCTTCTTCACCAGCTAGCGTTCACTCTTTTCTTTCGCTATATATCACCCGACTTATTCTCTTTTTACCCTCGAAGCCCTCATTTCTCTCCTTTCCAGCCTGTATCCGCGCGCGGCACCCCTCGAAACTTACTCTCCGAGGAGGAAAAAGCTCACCCGTATTAAGCCCGAAATGTAGATGAACATTGGTCGAGGTCCCCTCTCTGTAGTAGGCAGATTTCCTTGTCGATCCTTCGCGCAGACGAAAAACCCGGCAATTCTCGGTGACGTCCTTTACCAACCGCGTCATTTTTCTTCCCGCCGACGTCCTCACCTTCAATTTTTATTCTCCCTCTCTCTCTCTTCTCTACGTTGCACGATCATCCAATTCTCCCGGCAAGCAACGATTTCTTTTCTCATATCTCAATTTCCCTCCGAGATTCCTTTGTCCGCCCGAGCCTCCTTTCTGTTATCTCGGGACATGATGAATGCTTCGGTAACGCGAATGCCTCGACGACAGCGCCTGAGAATAATGAAACCGGAGAAGTGGAGATTAATGTTGCCAAAAAAAATGAGGGGTTCAAGAGAAAAAATTGAGTTTCTGGCACGTTTCCTCGTTTTTCTTCCCTGGCTATATATATGACATTCTCAACCGTATTATTCCTCGCGCGTCATTTACGAGAGAATCTTCATTCTCGCGATTACACTGTCCCGTTATCGATAGCTCCGTCCCTCCAATTAATTCGATTACGTTCCGGTGGAGCTTCGTCGCTCTTCCGTGGCCAACGAGCCAACAATTTGTCTCTCATCCCTCGCGTTTCTCGTTTTTTCTCTCCTTTTTTTACATCAACGAAGGGAGGATCAACCAAATGAGGACGGAATTGAAACGTTCAAGATGTGTTCGCGCGTGCCTTTTTCACGCCAATAAACAGAGGACACACGTGCGCAAGGCACGCAATCTCGTATCGATGATCAGAGAGGGACCGAACCTCAAATTAGATCTCGCGAAAGCTTATTTCACTTTTTTTTCTACACACGACCAAATTCATTTCGTTAATGCGACCAACTTTTTTGACAAAGACCTTGCTCTTATCCCTACTTTCACGAGGGATTTAAAAAGCTATTCGTTCTTATTTTCCGTGTAACTTATAGCGTTGAATCTGGTTGTACTCTTCAACGCGTATCCAGGCTTTGCTTCCCGGAATCCTTTTCACTTTTATTTTGATCATTGAATCGAAATTCTCTTCGAATAAACCAGCATAAGGAATCTGACTACGGTGTAAAATAAATATAGCAAAATAACACAACCAATAGAAAATTGGAGTGCAGAACTTTTTGCCTTTGATCTCATATAATTCAATCGTGACAATTCATTATTTTCGTCTCGTTCTCATTTCAAGAAAGAAAGCAGCCAATCTGTTTTATTTCGTGAGTGTGCACGAGCTCGAGAGAGGAAATTCGAGGGTCCTGTCGGAGATTTCTCGAAAGTGCGGGTCACTCGTTCCGTCAGGGCTCCCAGTGTTCGGGGATTCTATATGGAAAGGGATTCAAAGGAGAGAATCAGACGAAGGATGCCTCGCGAATGCCATCTCGAAAAACAAATTACCCTCGTGCAAATGAGAAAAGGAGAAATAAATACATACGAAATGACATGAAGGCAAGAAACAGGACGTACGCGAATTGTATAGAGCTCCAAAATGAGTTCAAAATGGGTTGAAAATGAATTTCGACAAAGGCTAGAATTCTCTTAGACCTCTCTGTATGTACGTATCTTTTCTCTTTTGTACATTTTCCAACATCTTTCGGAGCTTTTGAGTCGAGATTTGAAGCGTACACATTTACAAACGGAAAATGAGAACTCGAGCGGAAATTGGCTCGTTTTTGAAGAACAACCAGGAAAAGATTAGTTTTTAAAAACGTCTAAAAATAATTAATATCTCAGAGACAAACAGCTTTTCTAATTAACATTTTAGTGGTATATCCCCGTGTCTCTCAAAAACATCTAAATAAAACTTCACATACGCGATACAATGAAATACAAAAAATAGAGGTTTAAACTTGGACGTTCCAAAAAATCGAGAAAGTGAGAGAACCAGAGAGTAAGAATCGTCTTTTTATTGAAACGTGAATTCTCTTTGTCCTTAATAACAGCATACGCTAAATGGATAAGTATTCAATGATTTCAAAAAGTTACAAACAACAATAATCACGTTTCCTTCGTTTTAAACTTATACAAAAAAAAGAGCGTCATGGAAATGAGAGACGTCCCGCAGGCTCCTTTTTTTAAGACCTCCCTTTATTCTCATATAATAAAACACATGTAAATTACATATACGCGACCGATTAATCTCCAGGACTACACCGCGGTATAAGAGAGAGACGCGAATTCTTTCGGGCTCCTCCACATAGAGGTCGCTCCAGGTTTAATACCGTACGAATATATTCGCGCATATATTCTATTGCACGCATGCATGAGCGGACAACGACGGAACAAAAATCCTTCTGCGTCATTTTGGTAAAACGTGAACGAGACGTGAAAAAGAGAAACATATATGCAATGCATAGCAGACATATATGCACATATACGCATATGCACACACAATGAAACAAGAGAAATAAAAAGAGAGAGAGAGAGTAAAGACATGGAGAAAATAAAACCAGCAAGTGATAGAGAAGGAAGTCCACTACGGAGTTTCAGCTCCGTTTGTCTTCTCTCTCTCTCGTAGCCTACATATAATACCTGTTCCATACGCGATACGTTGTGTCGAGCGGCGGAGCAATACGCACGTGACTATCCTGGTATTTGTCAGAGCAACCGCGGGGCTCGAGATATTTGCAAGCCAAATTTTAATACCAGAATTAATTTGACCCGCGGAAAGTGATGAAGGGGAGGAAAGCTTCGAGGGGTCCGAGACGAGGAAGGTGTACGGAGCTAGTTTAGGGGGGTGGGGGTTCACGAACAAAAGGGTTGAAGGGGGCGGGGGGAGAGAGGGGGGAGGGGTGGGAGGAGAGAACGGGAAGAGCAGAGAGGAGAGACAGGAAGTTGATGGGATGTTGGCATTGGCTATAGATAAAGGTTGTTCGTACAACGTTGTACCTTTTAACCTGCACAGAGATCATAGTCCTGGTTATTTGTACATACAACGTGTACCGCGCGTTTCGGGCCATTCACGTTACACAGCGGTACACCTCAGCGAGCGTGTGTAACCTCAATTAATGATAGCGTTGATTATCACTATTATTAAAAATAATGCAGAAATGAAAGAATATAGCGCGAGAGGGATGAAAATGTCCGCGGCAGTCGGGGGACGTTACCGCAGCTCTAATCCTCAGTGGATCTTTCGTTATTTGCGAAAGAGCTGCGGAGAAGCTCCAAATGGCGTAGACAAGTCCCAGCTGAGGCGGACGGCTCGCGAGGGAAAAAAAAAAATTAATGCTAATTTATCGACGACTGGAGAGGACAGAGGACTTTCCCGTACGTGCAGCTTTCAGGACGAGAAGACCCGAGGGGCTAGCCTCGACGCAAAGACCTCTGCGGTTATCGCTTCGCCAACTATACATATATACGTATATTGATACGCACGTACGAGCGCAAGTTTTACGTACGCGAGCGCAAACTTTTGTCATTATGTAAGGGCGAGCCTGGACGCGATAAAACTTTATATCGTAAATTATACGAACGCTGTCACAAAAACTACAACTTTTTCATGCGGTCGCTATAGGTTCCGTTCTCTTTCTTCATTAAATATGCGCAAATTTTCCGAGTTCTGGACAAACGAGAGAAAGAGAAGGAGTGATTCGCGGTTTTTGCACTTCTTCGTTACAGGGAGCTGACGATGCGATCGAGAGTCTCGTTCATCCCTTTCCTCAAAAAGGTTCGTACTTTGTAAAGCCTTCCACGCCTTCGAACCCTTTTACCGACAATACAAATGGTCAAAGTAAACTTCGCCATTACCCGAGCCTGCGGAGCGTTCCGCCTCTGTTCTATACACTCACGGAATAAGGAGGTGAGCTCTGTATATCTCGAAGTGTGTACCCGTCTAGGAAAGTTTCGGTACAAGCACACGAACGACCACGGTGGGCCATCTCCGAGCCCGCTTTCCTCTCAGACGCCATTTTGGCATGGTTACCGCGGCTACACGAGATAAATAGAGCCTCAAAGCGGACAAGGCAGACAGGGTGGCATTGGCCGAGCCTTGGAGTTTGAAACTTTCCGGAAAGTTGGCGTATCAACGATCGTTCCGCGACCCTTGAGGATCCGGACCCCCCGTGGAGAAACGACGAACGAAGCGTGCACGAAAATATGGCCTACGAAGCTTCATAATTATTTTGATAAGGAGTTTAAACCGCATGAAGGGAGACAAGGTTGTACCCGCCTTTGTCCCTTGCTCGACTTGTCTATCTGGCTCTCGATCTGACTCTACTTTTTTCCGTTTTAACAACTTTTCTCTCGCAAACGAAATTCTTGACTTTATCATATGAGAACCGCGGTGTGCAATCTCTTCGAGCCTTTTCACGAGACACGTGCACTCTCGTCGCGGTGTAAGAGAAATGAAAAGTCCAAAGTTCGTGAACACGCTTTCGCCTCGTCAAGACGAGACAAAGGACAGGCTGACATGCCGTGAGGCACGGGATGGCTCACGGTTTTATTTCTCTCCTTTTCTCTATCGTTACGTCTCCATCAGATGAATAATATACGAATTCAAGAATGAAGACCGAACTATTTGAAAAATTATTTTAATTTATCTTTTTTATGAAAAATGCGTTTCGTTTTCTCATAATTGATGAAATTGAGATCATTAAAACCTTAAACAATATTTAAAAAGATTAAACTGCATCGAGAAAATCTTTATTTCTATCACTCAAAAATTTGTTTAAAATTTTTTTTTGCTTTTTCTACATAATCGCAAAATAAAAATGTTCGTTTATTGATTGATATTAATCATGGACGTTAAAAATATAAACGTAAAAAGAATCGGTATAATAGAATGGTACACCGAAAGTTTCTGAATTCAATGGATTTTGTTGTGTATTATTAAAATATATTTATATTTAGGAAGCTATATGAACGAACGAACTATACAATGATGGAGAGATTACGCGAACTGGTTTATACCTGTGTATAATACATGTATTTTCTCATTTTAATTAAAACTATTTAGAGGCGTCCTGAGATGATGATCGATTAAGGTAAAAGGATGAGATTAATTAAAAACCCTCCGCTCGAGGAAAATGGAAGAAAACTTGTTTGTTCATTTAATATATATATTAAAACCGGATCCTATCCGCGGATTTTAATACCAACGACCCTTGAGGTGATGCGAGAGCAAATTTCATCGCCTGACAACGGCAAGAGAAAAAAAAATTCCCCCAAGATGGAGAGAGAAAGAAGTTTCAAGTCTTGATGATGCCGAGGTGACAAGGGGACAAGGCGCGATGAAGGGTGAAAGGCAATTTTCGTATCGAGTAAATAAAGTCTCTCGCGAAGGATGCGACGAGAGTATACCGGAGAAGCAAAATTGGAAGAGGTCTGGAGAAGATGAAGAGAGGCTCGGGAGATGGGAAAAGGATTGAAGAATAAAACGAGTAAATAACCGCTGATGTTGATGCATGAAAGCGTTTACTCGAGAGGAGCGAGCCTCTGGATTGGACATAAAAAACACACGTCTCATCGCATAAAACCACAATCTCCCTCGATATAACACGTCTGAAGACATCAATATGAAAAACTAATAATTTGAAGTTCAATAGACCGCGATGGCGATCGGTATAAACGAGGAAAGAGAAGAAAAAAAAAGTGTCACCTCGTGTACAGGTAGAAGTGTGAGAATAATATATTCTATCCGGTGGTTGTGCATTGACGGATATATGACTTCCGATCGAGAATCCCAGTCTCGGAAATATATATACTTCGAGAGGTCACACCGGGGGGGAAAAAGCGCATGTGGACGTGGAATATGAATTCAATAAGTAATTAAGTCAGACAACGGAAGAGAAAGGTTATTGGAGAAAAGAAGATGTGAGAGAGTGAGAAAATTGTCGAACGACGTCTATACGTGCATTCGCCATCGATGTTCCGCATGTATTATATATTCATTTAATATATGTAGCAGCAAGTACGAGAAAGCTGTTTTCATTTTACGATCTGTCGCCGTGAGATGGCGACGAGAATACGGGCGAGAGACTCGTCGGCGAACGAGCATTACGTTCGAGGAAACGACGAGGGCTCACACCCTTTTTTCCCCTCATTCCCGTTCTGTCTCCCTCTCTTTTCATCTTTCTCTTTGGATTTTTCGCCGAGAGTCTCTCCGGAGAAATGAGGCGAGAAAATCCCGAAGCTACGGAGGGTAGTTCGTAGACCCCCTCGACGTTAATCCCCGGCGTCCCATCTCTCCCTCCTTCTTCCTCTTCTTTTCCTTTCCTTCCCCGTTTCTCCCTCTTCTGCGAGGAATGCCCATCCACCGAGCATTTCTGCCACCCGATAAACTTTGTCGATTACACTTTTCCGTCGGAACTCCCCCGTCGTCCCCCTCCGACCCTTTTATATCCGCGCTCCTTCCCATATTCCTGTCGAATCGAACGTTAACTCTTTCTACTATTTTATTCCAGACATTTTTTCCTCACCTTCATATGAACGTACTTAATAATTTTTTTCATTATATCAATCATGTACGGAATATGAGTAAATATTTTAGTATATAAATTTATCTAACCCTCTAGACTTCTATTGAAAAAAGTCTTTTTGTCTGCGATACGTGCCTAAGGGAAAATAAACCCAGCGTCCGCACTGTACAACGCGCAGACAAGAACTTGAGCCTATGTGGAAATATTTTTCGTTTCGAAAACAATAATAAAAGGAGGAACGTGTCCACACGAGACCGAGGGAGCATCAAAATAGAGAAAAATTTTCATCTTTTCCTCTGTGTACTTTCAACTTGCTCCCGCGATCTTTATTCCGGCTTCTGGATGAGTGAAATATTAATTTCAGGAAGTTTGCGGAAAATAATTAAAATGTAGTGAAGCGTTTGATATTTTGTTGAGGAGAGAGAGAGAAAGAAAGAGAGAGAGAGAGAATATATAGGTACATACAAATACACGATACGCACGATAACGAAATAACATCGATGAATGGAAGATCCATTGAAAAGAGGCGGGGAATTATTATTTCGTGGTGTATCATGTACAAAGTCACAAATACGTTCCAACATTTGAGTATGTATGGGATCACGATAAATAGAAATATCGCGGTAGAAAGCCCCGGATTCACCCTTGACCCACAAACCGCATCGAGCCTGCGAGCGAAACAAAGAGCGAGAGAGATTTCGAATTTTTTTTCCGTTTATCTTTCTCCTCTCTGTGCTTTTATTCTGAACGACACTCGCGTCCATTTCCTTCTGACGCGTTATCGGGGCCGTGTCGCTGTCTCGCTCCCCGGCTGAGCTATCGCCCTCCGAATGGCCGTTCCCGTTTTATTTTTCCGTGGTCTCTCGTCTCTGTGTCGCAAGCATCCCCACCCTCGTCCTTTATCTCGCTCCGACACTTTTCCGCGAGGTCGTTTTCTCCTTCTACCGGAGTCGCCATTTTGAGAACTTGATCGATCCTGCGCCCACGCACCCTCCACGCTTTTCCCGCCATTTTTTTCCACCATGCACCCGCAATTTCAAAGTATATAGTCATATCGTCTATGCAGTCTATAGATGTAGGGGTAGAGGGAGGACGAGGAGGCGAAGGAGGAGGGAGAGGATAGGGGCGATGTAGGGGTGACTTCGTCCGCGTGTGCGTTTTTTTCCATACGTGAGAGGTTGCACGGTGCTGCCGCTCTTTTCGCGATTTCACGACGCCTCGTCCGGGAACTATTCTTTCCCACGAACCTCATCCCGATCGCGAGCCTTCGTTCTCGACTTGACTATAAGACAAACGAATCGACGCTTACCGCGGATGCCCGATCACTGAGCGTCGCGACGATGATTCCACGACGAAAAACGGCTCGATCGTCATCGTCTCTCTTCTTTTTTTTTCTCTCTCCGACGCCGGTTCTGCATACTAGTTTAGACAAATTTGCATAGAGCTAGCTCGAGCTCCGGAGGACAGATAGCCTGCTAGAGAACGAAAATAATAGTTAAAGGTAGCTCCCATTATGCACAATGGTGCTCGAAAGCGAGCACCATTGTAATGCCCCCAGCAGAGTTTCAGCTTCTCTTGGCTCGCCCCTCCAACCCCGTTCTCTTCGACCCTCGCGACACGTTCTTCGAGCCAAGAACTCCACTCTTTCGCTCCAAAATCCTGCAAACCCCTCCACTTCCGATCCCCACTTTTTTTTTATTCTACACCAACATTTTTCACCTTTTTGTTCTCCTTCTTTCCTCTTCGACTCGCTTTCGAACGAATCAGCGATACTTCTCAGCTTCCCGACCGTCGGCAAAACTTCTCATCTTTAACTACGATCATTCTTTTCATTGAAGCTATTAAATTGAGAAACATACTCTCTTTATTCTTAGCGAAGCTCTTTTCACTCGTATTCTCATTTCAAAAACATTAGTTTTTAAATTAGATGAACTTAATTACTTATACCAGACAGGCGAAAAAAGTGTCTCTTTGAATCTCTTTTGGTTAATACATTTGGTTTGGTTAATAACACATTTTCTTAATTATTTAAAAATCGTGTAACATGGCACACTTGAAAAAAGTAAAATGCTAGTGATGAATAATAATTGTATGACCTCCAAATGAAAATAATCAATGAAAGCAGAAAGGAAATTCGCAATCTGCTTACACGGCTATAAATATATTTAGCTTATAAATGGACACAATTTATGTCAATGTTAGCGAGAGATCTCGTTTTTGGAAATCCAGTTTTAGATATTTCAAAGGAAACGTAGAAATTATGAAGCGTCAAAAGTGAGAAATATAATATTTCGACGAAGGTTAACCGACGGGACCGTACAGTGTCTGAGAAATCATCTTCAACCACGAGCTCGGCATCAATAAAATATGTGTCCTCTCTCTAAATAAACTGCAAGGCAAAATCTGATAAGAAATCTCAAGTCTCTCCACCAAGCTGAATTTCAGTCACTAAATCATTGCGAATACGCTGAAAGATCTGCAAAAAGTAGTGCGTCCACAATTGCCATAGCTAAATCGATCGGATGCGTTTCATTCTTTCTTCATTTTCCTCCAGACAAACTTTCGTGAGAAAGTTCGAGTCTCTAATAAATCTGACTCCTCATCACTAATTTATTACAAATATGGTGGAAGATCTGCAAGAAGTAGTGTATCCGCAATTGTCATAGCTGAATTGATCGTACAAGATTCCTTCTTTTTTAATTGTCCTCCAGACGAAAACTCGTGAGAAATTTCAATCTTCAGAATGATGCAAAATTTCACATTTCTTAGAGCTGTATCGATCGTGTAAAAGGTTCCTTTGCTCTATTAATCGGTCTCCAGACAGAGTCTCGTGAGAAAAATCTAGCTAATGAATAAAGCTAAGTTTTCCATTGTCGAGCATGTCTAACTTTTTGCAGACAGGCTTTTTGCACGATAATGAAAAGATCCGCAAAGAGCTGTGTAACCACGATTGTTACAGCTACATCGATCGTGTATGAAATTCTTTTGGTCTTAATCGACCTCCAGACGAAATCTCGTGGGAAAAGATGAGTTAATGAATAAAGCCAAGTTTTGCACTGTTGCGTCTTACTGCCCGCTAACTTTTTGCAGACCAAAGCACCGATGTGGATTATGACAAGATTTGCAAAAGGATGCTACAGCGATGAAAAAATCCTCAGCAAAGGGAACAAACTGGTTTCTGCATATTTTTCAGATTCTGCACTCCCCACCACCGGAAGGGTGAAAATAAATTTTGTAGAGGGGATGAAGCGAAATCGAGGGCTGGTTTTTCGAACTAGTTTTCGAAAGGGAAAGGGAGAGAGCTCGTATGACAACATGGGAAGGGGAAGAAGGGCTAGCAGGTTGTTCTCTATGAGTCTGCAAAAGGTCTGCGAAAGGTCTAAGAGCCCTGACCTCACCTGTGACCTCAGACAGGTAGAAGCCACTTAATATCACACAGTACAAATAAATCTTTCGATATAATCACCATGTTGTTCTTACAAGGAGAAAAATTAGGTTTAAATATATAATTTAGAGTATATACCGAAAAACATTAATATGTATATAACCTTGTTAAAAATTTGCATGAATATTTTTTTAATAGTAAATACCTCGACTTTCATAAGATTTAAATAAATCACACGTTTTGTATTGCTACTTAATGACATCGAAGCATTTGATATATTCGGTTTTTGAAACGAATTTCAAATGAATATTTATGTTAGATTTCGTAACCATACAATAACTACATGTTACCATCAATGACCCAAAATTCATGTTATATTCTTCCTTCGATATAGCGAAAGCTCACAAACCGCTCCGTACATGAGAAAAGAATTTCGGAATTGGCTGTAGTGATAGGACTAAATTAAATGTACATGTATTTAGCGAGTGTAGTTTATTTCCAATTTACATAAAGAAAAAAACGCGTTATGTGTATTATGAAGAAATGTCAATCATTATCGAATTAAATTATTTATGACATTTATAAAACCACAATAAGAAAAGATAATTGATTATTCATTCCAAACTAATAATAATTACTTCGCCAATTTAGCACAACAATAATTTTGCAAAATGGTTCAAGTTCATTCAATAACTCCCACACTTTTATTCCCTGTCAGTGGATAAGATCAAATCACCAATTTTTATAATTATGTTAACTTAAGTATAAGAAAGGAAAATTTTCCGAGTCTTATGAGCAGTGTACTACGAATCGTCTGTCCAAACCATGTAAGTAAAATTCTAAAACACTTCATCTGTATGAAAACTAGATGTAAGCGGTACCCTGTCATTATTCAAATATCGAAATCATTGCGCAACAGATTCACGATTACTGCTAGTAATATATAGGAGCTTGCATACCTATTTTGCTTTTTACATAGATAGGTACCTAGACAAATCAAGTAATCGAGAATTTTCCAATAATTTCTCCAATTTGTGAATAAAAAATAAATTTCCGGAGCTTGCCATGCACCACTATACCGGTCATGTCGACTTTTAGAAGCATGTAAGTAAAATTTCAAAATCATTTATTTGCTCGAGAGCTTGATGTACGCGACACGCAGTGATTACAAATATCGAATCGTTGCGCAATGGTCTCCCGATTACTGCTACTGATAGAAGCTTGCATACATCATCTCGTCGAGATCTTGTTAAAGCCGATCTGGTCAATCATGCAGGACGAGACAACGCGTACGAGTAGGAATAGACACAGAGTGAAACAGAGACAAGTGAATAGAAGCGATTCGTTGGTATATAGTTATAGGAGGTCGATAAGCCTATTAGGCATTTGCGTATCAGTGTCAGTCATCGATGTATTTGACCCTCTCTCCTTTCTCGAACCTGCCTCTCCTTCGAGCTGGTGTACACATCCTCCATGAGATATTCGAGGTTAGCACGTCACAATAAAGCGAATACGTGCGATCGGTGCGCACGGAGGGAAAGAGATAGAGAGTGAGAGAGAGCGAGTGAAGGGTACCGAGCGAGGAGCGTGGCGTTCGAAACACATGTCGATACGGCCACATAATGGAAACATAACCGGAGACCGTATACGCATGGTGAGAGAGAGAGAGAGAGTGAGTATTTAGCCGCCATGGTGTCAGTGGTTAATTGCACATGATTGGTTATTGTCCATCCGTTCAAGCGTGCTGCCTACGATATACAATGTATATACGCACGTGTGTTCGATATTATATAACATGAAGACAGCATCACATATGTATGTATATAAAATAATATATGTATTTATAGTATATTTACATATGAAGTCCTCCTGGAAGCACTTTCATTTTCGATGCATGAATTGAATGCTACAAATGATATGCATTTCATCTCGTCCCCTCTTTTTCTTTCTCTCTCGTTTGCACTTTGCCGATACCAGCGAGCTTTTATTTTCGTTGCGATCAGCGATTAAACAATTCTCCCAACCCCGGAATCAATTATCGAACGGATACACGCACGCGTTCTTTATTCGGGAAACAAGCCGAAACGATTTTTAAAATGAATCGATATCGCGATTCCGGAAAGGATCGATGATACGATCGGGAAAATATGGGCTTTCGAATCGAGGGAAAAAATTGAACGGCGCCACGCTTGGTATACAATTGTCGAGTATAATCCTGATGGCTGATGATAATGCGATGATGAGCTTGCGAGACAGAGCGGAGCCAAGCTCTGACCTTGATACTGAAGCAATTAAACGCCCGTTGACCCCCGATTCGTGTCGGGCCGATACTGCACACACTCGCAATTGCATTCCCATCCACATACACTGGTGAATTATGTCTACGTATTCAACCAATACACCGCTGTACGGTATTCGTGAACACACCCCACGTATAGGTAAATATATTCGCCGTGAACGGGATAGCGTGCGAGGGCCGCTACCCCCCGATCAACACATATCGAATACCGAGAGCTTCCAATAGGAATTCGGTCACGGGGATAACCGTTCGACGGAAACTTGACCCCGAATATACCCAGACGATATCATATTCATACGTTCACGCCTATTATTGCTCACAGAGTACTCACACAGATCAATTCCTCATGAACAATTGATTATAATCATTGAATTCAAAAAGTACTTTCAATGTCAAATGTAATTCAAAACAAAGCCTATGCGGTACATTTAATGCATCCGTACCAGAGGTCGTGATTTACGGATAGATAATGATTGCACAAATATGAAACTATCACCTAATTGCTTCAGTTTTACAAGAAATGAGTAAAATAATATTGAAAATTTGGTCAGGAAGCTGAAAAAGGAAGAAATTTATTTTATAAGCTTTATTCAGAAAAATATGATAGCAATTTTATAAAAAAGTAATTTTTCAACAAAAATTAACATAAAAGATAGAAAACAAAAATGAGCATCATTTTTCTTGAAAAAGGTTTGCTTCAACTTGGTTCTCATTTTCTCTTTTTTTTGTATTATGATTTCAAAAAAACTTGTATTTGAAAAAATAATTATCATTTAACCAATTTGAAGTTCTATTTTTTTAATATTGCTGAGAAAACGTACACTCATTACTACATTACTTGTTTCTTTATCTCTTATCAGTATTAAAGAATAACCAATAGATGAAAGAAAAAATCTGCTAAATATTTAGTATTAATTAAATTCATTCTCAAACTTATTCAAATTGTTAAATAAGTGTAAAATAGAAAATAATGAAAGTAGTCCATTTGAACAGAAACTGCAAAATTTGTTACCTTTTATTATTTGCGAAATTTTTTGAGGCTTCTCGTCAACGGAATATCATGATAAATAAGCGGTGGCATGTTGGTTATAATTTCCTATCTTTAACAAAGAAACTAAAAAACAGAGCAGCCCCAGAAATTGACATTATAGTTTTGCGATGAAAATTGCATAGTTCAGAATGCTTTGAATTTGAAGGTCAGTAAATCGGTTACCAGCGTGACCGTGAACGCACATTCTCCGAAACATTGGGGAACACTATCACTGTCAATGACCGATATTACGCACGAGCCTGGCTCCGGAGTAATATGTGCGAATACAGATTTAAGTATGTCCGGGTTTAGTGAACGCAGAGGTCGGTGTCACAGAGCAGAGTGTAGAGTCTGGCCATTGCACAGATTCCCATGGTAACAAGCTGCATCTCTGTGTATCCTCGCCAATTTTGAAACACACAGCACGCTCAGTACTGTACTATGAAATTGGCAGAACGACGATAACGTTTAGGCTTTACCGACCACCTGATGATGAAGTCCGCCCCGTGTGTTACGTGCGAACGGATCGAACCTGACTCCATGGAAAAACCATTCCAATAAATAATTCACGAAGAGATCGATAATCATTGCATCTCGGGGCAGGCGAAAAAAATGAATCTCATTGAAAACAATTTACGATCGGATTCAACACATTCTTCAGTTCGTGTGAACATACGTCAAGCTTCAAAATATTAACGGAGAATTTGACATAATTAGTTCGTAACCTTCATTACATGATGTATTATTTATTGCACAAGTAACTAAACAATCTTGTGAAATCCACGCGATTTCATGCGGTGATTTATAATTGCCCGCAAGATGTAAATTAGAAATCAAGAGTTTTTTTTTCTCTCTTCTCTACGGATTGTGAACTAGACATAACGTTTCGCTGTCATCTAAAAATGAATCGTCAGAAACATCGCTCAATGGATAAATTGTTCTCAGATAAGTAACCAGCCATATCCTTCGTTCATGTAATTACGATGATTCCTTTGAATTTTTGAATTTTGAAACATATATCATATGACACTCGAAAATGTTTAATTTGAATTTGCCAGAAGGTACATAAGTATGTAATCAAGAAAGAAACGAAGAAAAAATTTATGAAAAGATTGCATCGATGTATTTATACGGTTAATTTACTTGTATAAAAAACGAATCATGAAAATAACAAATGTCCGATTTGAATTTGCAAGGGGTATATGAATATTAAGCAGACGAGAAAAGAACGAAGAAAAAAATTGGAGCGAAAATGTCGTTGATCGAATTTATTGATGTAAACGATGGGAAGCCGCAAGAAATATACACGAGGAAGGAAAGATATAGGAATAAAGGTTGTCGATGGCGGAGGTGAAGGGAGGAAAAGTGGCAGTGGGTGCGGAGATACCTATTGGATTGGTGACTCTCGGTCGATCCATTCTTCTCTGATGCGATATTGGCGCTCAACCACACGGGAAAAAGAGAGATGCTCATTCAGGTCGAGCGGCTTCTCTATATCGATGTCAATTCAATCAATGGTTTATTAACCGACGTGTGAACGAGAGGGAGGGAGATTGAGAGAGAAAGATGAGGCAGTGAGAGGCCAAGAGCGCGGAGAGGCAAAAAGAGGGTGGCAATTCTGATGGCGACGGTGGCACGATGTGGTGGTAACTCCCGGTGGTCGAGCGCGAGTCCTAGCGATGGACGCTGATGCGAAGAGAAAATTGACAGGAACGACGTCCCGTCGAGAGAGTAACCAACGCCGATATGACGAAGAAACCAAGAGGAAAGAGGAAAACGAGAAACCGATTGTACGGCCCGTACGATTACGAAAGAACAAAAAAAAAGCAAAGAAATAAAAAAGAGGTCAGGATATCGAGCTATTAAGTTAAAAGAACATTCTTTTTTTCTGATTCTTCCGTTTTTCATTCACAAAAGACAATTCCGGCTGCTTAATTAATTTTGCTCAGCTTTCTTCAGCTTCATGCGAGTGTGACTGACGGAAAACTGATCAATCTATGTACTCAAATACGTAGCATTGTACAGAATTTAACGAATCGTGAGAATTTCTGCACCTGCTTTCGACATTCGCGTTGCAAAACTGATAAATACATAATCGCGCCAGCATGCCTGATGACGCTCATAATGTGAAATAATACATAGTTATTTCATTTATGGCTGAAAGGTCTTTAATGCTTTAATGATGTGGCATAATGGATGAGTATTTGCTCAAAGAAATTTTGGGTTTGAAAATTCAAAATTGAAATCAATCATTTTGCCTCCGTTCCAAAAACAATTTTCAAATTTGAATATTGACTGAATTCTACTCGCCAGAATTGTGAATTTTTCGATCGAAATCTACAAATGAGCGAGATTGTTAAAATATGTTAAATAATATGCTGAATAAATGGATGGATAGTTCTAATCGTCGGTAGTTTTGATGAAAATTCGCCGACGGATGGATTATCCAATCATTGTACCGAAACAACACGGATTTGTTGTAATTACATTTTGGTAATTATCGAACTTAACGCACCACTTGAAAATTCAATTATTCAATTTTAATCAACACTCTGTATTTAAATAGCTGAAAATATCATTCCGTACACTTTACATTTTCTGCATTTGATAAACGTGTTATATAAAAAAAGAAAGTTCAAATAAGATCACGCGAGATCGATGAACCTGGAAAAAGCACGTGTTACTCGGGTTATGACACGCATGTGTCGTTTCGATTGAAACGGAGAATGCACACATCAGCACCGGACAATATGCGGAATGAAAAAGTACCACATGCGCGCGTTTAAAAAAACGAGAGGCAAGAAAAGAAAAAAGAGGTGAAGGGCGAACGAGCGGAATGGCGTGAGCCGCGCAGTTGAACTTTGAAAAGTTGAAGAAAAAAGGTGTGTGTCGAAAAAAGAGTGGCGGAAGTAAAGGAACGAGAAGAACGGGTATGAGTGATTGACCGAGAGAGAATGGGGAAAGGAAGGGGATGAATGGTATTGAGAGAATCGAAAGAGAAAAAAGGAACAGTATACCAAAAGCGAAAGAGGTGTAAACTTTGATATTGGGAGAACTTCGATATTGGCTGGGTGTGGGAGGAGAAGAATATTTTTCTCTTTCCACTCCTCATCGTTTTCCTCCGGCTCTTGTGGGATTTCAAAGAGCGTTACCTAAGGCAGAGCTATATATAGGCTTGAGAAAAATAATCGAGAGAGGACTTGCCGTGTTGCACATTTGGTTATGTGTCGCACGTTCGCCGTCGCACGATGCGGTAACTTTTACCGATTTTATCGATAATCTCGATTTTTTAGGCCCTTCCTCGCTGTCACTTTTCATCTCATGCTCGCCAATTGTTCTGGCTTTTAAAATTTACATTGTCGATGTTGAATTCGGAAATATAAATTTAAAAAATTTTTATGTTAAAACTCAAACTTTTATATGGAATTGGCAAAAAGGCCAAAAAAAATGTTTTCATACCTGAATTTCGGTTTGCATTGTTTTCTGAATAAAAATGTTTAAAACTCCTGAATCCCGAAAAAGCACGAATGGAGCATCAAAATAATTAAAATTCCATTGAAGTGAGCGTCGACTTGGTTGTCGGAAGCCGATACAAAAAGCAGCGGGATGTAACAAGCCTATAACTAGTCTGGAAATTTTTTCAATCGTATCTCGAGGGACTAAACGGGAGATTCGAGAGTTACGTTATTCCGCTCGTTCAGAATGATTTCGCGTGTACGAGCAAAGGTATTCGACGTACGGTACACGCTGCATGTCAATGTCATGTTTCGGATGAGCCCAGTGTTTATCAACGTTAAATAATTGATATGCGCCAAAATGCATTTTGAGACAGGTGCAAGTTCGTCGAGGGATTTATGCCGGAGTTTTCGGGATAAAATTGAACGAAGTGTATCAGAATAAAGAAAAGAGGATTGGTGGCCCGATCAATCTCGTCGTACAATGATCAGTGATGGGGAATCGAAAAAAAAAAAATTGTCTCGAATATGCGTATACCTGAATATGAAATTCTCATACACAGGAATAATGTATAAAAAAGGATCTTTTCATAGGCTATCAGATATGATATATAATAACCGCATTTGGCCGATGTTAAACGGTATCGCCCGTCCCTATAGTCTCTGTGCAGCCGCTCCCGGCGTACCTTCAGGATCGAAGATCCTAGCTGCTAACTGAGTTTCTTCCTCATGCGAACGTGACCTCGGCACCTCGGTTTCGTTCAAAGAGAATCTATTTATCGTGGTGTTAAATACGTTATTGAGACACTTCCGATGTCCATCCGTTCGTCAAATTCCGATATTTTCTTTCACTCAAAATTTAACATCCGATATTCAACGTAATTATTCACCTAGAATTATTTGTCTCCGTTTTATAGTAAAAATGTTTTTTAATTCTAATTTTCTTTAAAATCGTCTCAGGACATTTTTAAAACAACAAATGTTTAATTTTATACTCCAAATTCGAGTCTGTCTAGCCTGTGGACTCTTTTTCTCAAATTTCCTTGTCGCTTGCAGCACCAAAGTCGAGCATGTGAAAAGTTTGTTGCAAGAGAATAAAAATATCTCGATCTTATTCTATAAGGGTCCGAGCTCAAAGAGCTGCGAGGAGTTAACCCGTTTCCAAAGACTGCGAGCTCAGCCATTGGTCAGGTCTGCAGGTCGCCCTTCTAAGTCCCACGACTCGACCCTGCGACCTGCCAAAGGTCCCCGGTTGACCCGAACGAGATTTTTCGAATCGTCCTCAGATATTCTTACTCCAGTCAGTATTCTCGAAAGCCTTGGTGCCTCATCATCGAAATCGACACGCATTCCGCAAGTATCGTACCTTATTATTTTTTCAACAAATGATTTTCATAAACAATAGTAACTAAAAAATAAAATTTCTTTAATATTTTATAAACTTTTTTGAAAGTTTTTAGTAAACAAACATGTTGATATTGACGTACACGCAATCAAAGTTTAAAGTATTGATTTGGTTATGTGAATAAATCACAGGTCAATTAATGATGGATAAAAAAAAGGTTCTAGCTAAGCGATAAAGACATAATATTTATCGGATAACGGATTTTTACTGGCAGTGCTTTTCGTCTGGCAAATCTGCTGACAAAAAAAAATAGTCAAGGTCTCTCAAAGCTTCGCCTTGAACGTTTTGCCTTGACAAGTGCGAGCGATCGAATGGAATATCCGTTAAAAAAATAGCCCGGTAGCATGGGAATAAAAAAAGACGGTAGGAGAGTGCGGGTTTGAAAAGTGTATAAAATGCGTTGCTCTGGCATCAGCCGAAAAGAGACGATTATTTGAGGAGGGGATGAGCAGAGAGGAAGAGTGATGTGCGTCCGACATATAAAAAAGGTAAAAAAGAACGTCCCGGCGAATCGATAAAGCCGTGAAATCGGTCACTCATCTCTCCCTCCTGGTTGTGTATAGGCAAACGCTTCATGCCTGTATGTACATCTTGTGTATGTTATATCTCCAGAGTTTGTTTTCTTTTTTCTCCAATCACCGTATTTTTTTTCCCGCAGAATCGTTAATTCCGTGCAAATAAAAATTCGCTCATGTACGTACATTTCGAAAAAAGTGGGCAAAAAAAGGAAAAAAAATGACGAACGCAAATATTTTCATAACGTGGCGGTGCACGGTGTACAACGTGTTGCACATGGTCGGGATCCATTTTGGTTAACACGTGTATACAGACCGTTCATTGCTCTCTCAGCGCGAACAGTTGCAAAAAAAAGAAAGAATATCAAAACAAAAAAGCAATAACATCTGTCGTTGACTGTCATTTTCTTTTTTGTTTCCATTTTCTGTATATTGTTCGGTCCTTGATATCGAATAAAAACGAAAGTGTATTCACTTTCGTTCTCGGTTTGACTGTTGGGGATAAAAATAAATAACAAAAAAAACACGTGACGGAATTAAAAGAATAAAATAGCGATAAAAAGAGACGACTCGCGGCGGAAATAGGTTTTAAAAAATTGGTCGACACGGGGGTACATCAACCGTGGAGTTGCGGAAGCAAAAACAACGCGCGAGAAATGGAACTGAGATTTTTTTTATAACAGCTGGAACATTTATCGATCTGTCGCATCGTCGCGGTCAAATGTGATGAAGATAAAAAAAAGGAGCCTGGTTTGGAGATAGCGGCCGGCGGCTAAAATTCCTCGGTATTGTGCCCGACGCAATGCCGGACGATGAATTCGCTCGCGTTCGTTCAGCTCACCTTGTAAAACGAAATGAAATTCGAAAAAAAGAGCACATTTCTCTCCAGTATTTCGGCCGCTAGAATTTTTCATACGCGCCGGGCGTCATTTCTCAAACGGATTCCGATTTTGGTAATCACGCGTTTTAATTATTCGAGCTACTGGGAATGAGAAAAAGAATTCACTGCGGAACGTCGGGACGCGCCGGCCGCCATTTTAACAGATGCGAGGGCGAGCGAGGGTTGCGCCTACCGTCGGTTCAAGTCACCCATTTTTTTTCCTCCATAGCCAACCAACCCTCGCGCTTTCTCTCTCCCCGCTGCTGATTCCTCGAAATTTTATATTTTCGCTATTCAATAATTCATCAAAATTTACACTATTTTTTTTCTAATGGAAGCTTTTATTTCACCCATTAATTTAACCCATTAATTATTGAGAAAAACAAATTTGGAAATTTTTCATTTCCAAAGCGAAATTGTCATTCGTCGGTCCGTAATAATTATTTCATAAAAATCTATTTTTTATATTGATTGTACATCAATGTGAATTGAAAGTGAGAGAAGCGTACACGCAGAAAGAATATTCTCATGAAAATTAACTTTGTGCATTTTATCAGAGATTAACACATGTTTGCCTCCAAAATTTCATGATTAATATTAGCTTTATATATTGATACATGAAATAGGAGAAAATATGATTCGAACGAAAATCCGCTTTGAAAATTATTATATATGATTTGAATGCTCGTACTATGATAATTTCAAAGGTAAAATGGAATCATCTAATGCAAGAATGCAATTTAACAAAAATTGTGTGACGATTATTTTGTTCATTGCTGGAATATTTTAAGATGAATATATTTCGTTGGCGAATTAATATAATTTTGCTAACATCTCGATCTAACATTGTCAAAAAGTCCATATCGAACTAAAAAAAGTTTCTCATATAGACGACTCCATTTTTTCGTCACAAACAAAATCTATGATCAGACGTGAATATTTTCTTAATAATAGAAAATCGACAAGCTAAATCATCAAGTCCAATGACGATGACTCCATTTTTTAATATACCGTATTAGTCGACTTAAATATTATCAAAATAAATATAAACAGGGTAATTTTTTAGTATTTTGTCAATTTCTCAATCGATCGGTCACTAATATATTGAAAGAGGATTGTACACGTGAAAATCGTCGACTGTCTACTGATCGTCGATCGTTGCCCTGATCGGAATTTCTTTCATGATGTTTTTGTTTATATTTTTTTACGAACAAGCCGCTGTACTCTCTCATCCCTGTACGAGCTTATCAATGAATTTTTTTTCTTTACACCTTTTTCACTTTTGTTTAATTAATTTGTACACACGTGATCGCTATCATACCAAAGCGATTATACAATTTACCTTGCTGTATGAGGTTTAAATGAACCAGAATTCAATCAGAATTCTACATAAAATATGCTTCCGATAAACAGAGGTATCAATAATTTAATGACTATCAAATAATTAGAAGAGCTTTTTCAACAAATAAAATATCCCAAGCCCGATGACACGTTATCAACTGACGAGAAGTGAACAAAATATGATGCAGATGATGTTTATTACTCTTCTCTCATCTAGTTGTCAGCAGCAAAAGATGAGGAAAAACAGAAACTGATGCACGAGTATACTTCACTCGAAAGCTGCCTGTTTATTTTCCTGTTATTTTTTCATTTCGGGTCGTCCGAAGAGACAATAATAAAGGAGCGAAGACAGGAATGGAAGGAACGAGGGGACGTTATGGACGCTCCGGGTTCTCAAACGGAGGCAGGCAGGGCAGCGGGGAGAAGAAACGAATCAAACTTTCCCAGCCTGGACGAAGGGACTAATTAAAAATTATTCGAAAAATTCTCGGCCGACAAAGGTTTCCTTCAACTGCCAGCTGGAGGGAGAAATTAAGGGAGAGTTATATAGGGACCAGCAGAGTGTGGTGATGGCAGCCGCGAGGGAAAGAGAGACGGAGCTTTTCTGGTGTCGTTGGTACCAAAGCAATTCCGGCTGGCGCTCTTGTAGAAAAAAACTCGTGATCGAGCAAGGGAGACTCAGCTTCTTTCTCCCTCATCCCTCTTTGCTTTTATTTTTTTCAAACGCCGAGGATATCTCATTGTTTGCCGGACGTGGAGGACTCCGGGTGCGATACACAGTGCCTCGTAGATTTCTGTGGCCCCTTTTCCTCATCTCTGGATAATATTTCAAAGTACCTAGCGTCGGTTATTGCCGAGGAACATATAGGGGCTGCAATTTGGGTACATCACTCCTTGCATATACACATACGCGCGGTCGATGATGAGAATAAGAGATTTTTACATATATACAAGAAGAAGAAGAGCGAAAACATGAGAGCTATAGCTTTGAGGACAATGTATATATGAACTGTATATATGTGTGGATATGGTTCATGGGAGTATTTTCGCATCCCGAATGCGTGTACTGAGAGAAGCCCCTGCTGATGCGTTGAAATAAGTGCGGAAAAGCTAGGGATAGCGGCCATCTTGGATTGTCCTAAAAAAAAGGCCTATCAGCATCAAGAGCCCGCTTCTGCGTCTTTTAACCCTGATGGTCTCTCCCACAATCGTACTTTTCTTTCCAATATGATGAAACTCCCTTGGAGGCCGATTCTGTAACCCTTTACAACAAAAGGTTGCAAAATCAAGGATATTAAATTTGTATAGCGTTTCTTATATAAAAAAAGATGGCAATGTTGTCCACAGTTACACTAAGATCGTGTCTAGGATTTTCCTATTGGAATTTCGGATAGTGGAAAAGAAACGTCTCCGCTCCTCTCTCTCTTTTATATGAAATGGCTATATCGTATGCAATAAGGTACCGGATGCATTTCTCGCTTTTTTCTCAACGCCGCATCGGTCTGAAATGCGGAGAAGGTGCGCGCGGCATCAGCCATCGCTCAATATAAGAGCCCAAAGCTTTTCTGCAAACAAAGGAACGTTTACGTATTCATAAAAGCGTTTCGCCAACGCGAAATCCTGATCGAGGATTACGGCCGCAAACCCTCGCGCTGCTTCTCTCAACTGTCCCGTTTTTCTCCTTTCTTCTTCCCTTTTTTGGTAATCCTTCACGTGAGAGGGAGCGAGAAAAAAAAGGTCTCTCCTGAGCCCGGCACGTATTTTTCTCTCAGCCGCACATGTGTACGGCGAGCTTCGCGGTGGGCACACCCTCGCGATATATTAAGCTCCGCTTGGCAAAGCCCCATTCGTTCCTCCATCTCGGATCCTCTGGTCCAACGAAAGATTTTCGGCCGCCCTCGTGTCGCAGCTGCTTTTCCTCCTTTCCAAAAGGAGAGCGAGAATATAGCGCAAGAAGCAAGATAAAAACATCCACTCTTTTTTTCCTTTTTCCCTGCTTTTTCCATGGAGCCCGCGATACTCGTCGACTCCTTTATTCAGGATTGCTACCATGCGCATGGAACATCGAACACCGAACCGGCGCACCCCTTTCGGGCAACGTGATTTTCGCATTAGCTCGCCTGTTTCTCTCATAGTAAACTCTCCCTGGATATTCTATTAACTCGCTCACTTTAAATTTACGATAAAATCAATCTTCGACAATAATGGTACGATCGTGTACGCGAAACATTATTTATCTCGAGAGCATTCGGCATTCCGGATATATCACAAACAGGAATTATTCGCCAAAACTTGATTTCGATTCTTTTCAATCTACGTTTACGTTTCTATAAATTCGATCCTAAATTTGCTGATAGCAAACTCCTGTTGTATTAATGTGATAAAATATTCTATTAACTCGCTAACTTTGAATATACGGTCAAATCATGCCAACAGTACTTTATATATGTATAATGATGAGTACAAAAAACGTTGTTTGGGTATTCTAGATTTTGGGTGTTCCGCGTTGCCCACATATGTATAAAGATAATTTACGGTAATGACATTTCTTAATTTGTAAATATATATATCTGCACATTTGCGCAATCTTAGAGTTGCGGAAGAATTAGTTAAAATAAATTCATAACTTAAAACAAGATAGTAAAACGAATGGGAAAATATGATTTTCTTTACTCATCTTTCTATTATTTTTTACCCATGTAACATTTTTGTTTTAATTCGTGCTTCACTCGCGCCTTTTTTTCAGCTTTCGAATTTCTTTGTTCTCGTGTTTTGTTGATCATACACGCGCCACCCTTCGATCCTATTATCTCGCTTCCTCCATTCTTGCATGCTCTTTTAAACACGATAGAAAAATCGGTGTTAAGGGTTTGTTCAACCAAGATTTCGAATTCCTTTGTGAAAAGCGAGCGAGTTCTGCATACATCATACGATTTTCCTCTTTGTGCATGTATATGTTGTATATATCGGCATCAATACAGAATGAAGGTCCCTGCATTCTGAGTTTCTCTATATTCAGAGGCATCCACAGAGAGAGGCGTGCACACGTCCCTTCCATTATGGATGAGAATTTCCTCTGTCTCTCTCGTCTTTTCCTGTCTCTCGTTTTATTGGAAACTATACGAATTTGAGAAACAAATTGTTTCAAAATACCTGAGATCATATACATGCGTATATCATCGTGTATATTTATGTAGATTCGAGAATTCCGGAAATTTCGCGCTGCAATTTTGTTTATTCAAAAATGTACATCGTCAGTGAATTATTGAAATATTAATCGGTACGCTAATTGTTTCGGATTTTTAAAAAATTCATTCAGCGCGTGCACGTTTTCAGCAATGGCCGCTATCCGACGGCAGTCATCCACAGCTTTTTGCTCGAGCTCGAGACTTTCGAATTAAATTGTCACCTCTTTTTACTCAAAAAATTTGAAAAACAAATCGAAATTATAAAAATCGATCTAAAATTCAAATTACGCACCAAAGCAAAAATAGAAGATCAAATTCCGTGAAAATTTTATCCGTGGATAAAAATTGTACATTTACATATGCATAAAATTATTACTTACAAATCGATAACAAAATTTACTTTTTATCTTCATGCCCATATGATTCGAGCTAAAGAATGCATACACATATTTTTTCAAATTTTTTCGATGAAGATTTTTTCATATTTTCTGTTTTTCGCTTCGCGGCTTAATAACAAACAAGAAAATGAAGTTCGCTCGCGTCAAGCCGATTTTAAAAAATTTTGTAACTGTATTAGTAACCATTTTTCTTTACTCCAGCATGGGATACGAAATCGTTGGAAAGAGGGAAACCTCTTTCCTACATATATGAATAAGCAGTATGTCGAGTCGATGCGGACGTTTTATGGATTCCCAAAAGTCCCTCTAATAATTGATCGAAATCGCGAGAAGCGCGGAAGGCAAAATAATGAAAAAGTACGTTGATTTTCAACGAAATTTTTAGCGTACACGTATTCGTGCGTATTATTTTTTCATCCCCCATTTTTTCATTCTCTCGTTATTTTTTAAATTTTATTTCAACATTATATATATCTGACCAGCATAGCCACGAGAACCAGGAGCAAACTCCCGGGATAGCTCTTTGTTACCAATAACATTTTCGCAACGCGTAATGCCGGGGAAAAGTAATTAGAGTAAATTCAGAGTGTGTAGCGGGGGTGCGCGCAACCCTTCTGAGCGCGCAAAATGGCGTCGCGGGAACCGCCCTTACGAAAAAACGAGGCCTCGTGTCAGTTCCTTCAGCTCGTCGCCGCACCGTACATATCCTCTCTTCCTCCATTTTTTCTCTCCTCTTCCCTCTCGAGTTATATCTTCACCCCGCTCGCGATTCCTTTTTTTTTCCATCTAAATTCTCTCTTTCGTTCTTTTATCTCCCTTTTTCTCTTTGTCTCTCCCGCTAGGCAGAATTAAAAATACAACAAGCGACTGCGCCCGGTGTCCGGAGCTTTTTTATCGTACAATCTATAATCTTTTTTTGAATATATTCCACCGCTTTTTGCTATGTACATCCCCCATTTTTTAAAAGGCTTCTTTGCATCCTAGCACCTTCAAATTTTTTCCTCCTATGAGAACAAATCGTCAGCGATCACATAGCAAGGTTAACTTAATGAGGACACGTTACTTGTGGGAGAAATATTTGTTTCATCAATACCTTTCGAGATGAAGGGCGAACGCGCGAGGACGTTGGACGTGACGGTGGAAAAATTAAAGGCCAAAGGAGCGAACGCTCATTAAAAGCTTCGCGAGACAAAGGGAATATATATAGTATATATATGTATATTCTCTGTCTCTTTCTTTCTCTCTCTCTCTACGTATATATGTTCACGTACTCTTCGTTCTCTACGAGGCTCGCGCCTCGCGTATATTCGATTAAAGATGGCCGAGCTCGCGCTCGCGATAAACCTGCTTTCAATCTTTTTTTATTTCCTTCTTTTTCACTCCGTTCACTTCTAGATTATCGTTTTCTCTGTGGTATTTACCACACGTTCGATCAAAGCTAAAAGGATTTAAGTGATTTTTGTACAGAAATATGAGGTTTTCGAAGGTATTGAAATATGAGGAAAATAAATCAATAAGCGCGAATGCCTCATCGAACTTAATCTCCGTATATCGCATTCCAAATCCCACGAATCGCCAGAGAAACGGTTCCTCACCGTCTGCTCTTTTGGAATGTAAATAAAATAACGCAAAATCGACTTAACTTTTCTCACCATTTTTTCATCATTATATATTTTGTTAAATTTTTGAACACGTAAAAAAATTAGCTTTTATCTTTTCACGAAATATTTTTAAATGTGTTTCATGTAAAGATAGGAAAAGTGGTTAATGACGTATTATTAAAATGCATTGAATGCTTTTGATGATAGATCGAAAAAAATTGAAGTAAAAAATGAGTGTGCAGAGATTATTCGTCATTTGCAAACATGGCGAGAGCCTCTGAGCTTTCAAGCGTCAGTGAAGAATTTTCCTGATATAGTTCTCCCCTCGAATAGGGAACAAGGAGATGGAATCATTTGAAAGAATGACGGACACGTATGAAAGGAGTAATTTACGGTTGATTATAAGAGGTCCATATAGAAGCAGAGTAGAAATCAAAATCAATTACGACGCCCCTATCGCGAGGAAAAATCATTAGGAGCAGAGCTAATATATATTTAGATCGTTGAAGCGGGATTGGTGTGGTCCCTTCGTCAGTTAATATTCGGTCGGTGATGAGATAAGGATGGTACATACGAGAGGGTCGGAATCGGAGAGAAACTCATCGACTTTGAACAAAAGCAGCCATATTTGAACAAAAGGGCGGAAGATGCGTCCTTCGTTATTAATAATTCAATTATCCCCGAAGAGAAATAAGTCGAGGATGCTTCGACCTTTCGGACGAGCCACTGAGTTCGAAGAATGAATAATATTGATAAACGACAGGATTGAGAGCTCGTATATGAATGATAGCCAGGCCAAAGGTAAAAAATGAAAGAAGAGGAATCATGATCATGAGAAAGATGAGGAATATATGCGAACAGTGCCGAGACATCAGGCGCCAATTACGAGAGGGATTTAATCAATTGCCACTCCTGGATTTTTAACTTCGCTTTTCAAGAGGCCGCACAGGCCGCGACAGAAGGCCTAGGGCCACCTGGCGAACCATAAAAGGGAAAAGAAGGGAATATGTATGAAGAGGCAGAAATAGCATCAGAGAGTATCGATAAACTCGAAAATCGTAACCGCGCGCACACCGGACTTTTCCAATGGGTTGCGGAAGAGGAAAAACCTCGTCTCGAAATGCTCTCTCGAAAACTGTACCCCCTCAGGCCTTCGACCATTATTTTTTTTTACTTTTTATTTTCACACCGTTTACTACCTCTCTCTCTCTTTATTCTTCACTCTTCGCATATGTATTTCACTAGCCGTATCCTCGTAAATATTCCCCTCAAGGGGGCCCATATTAGCGAAAGCGGTGCACGTTCTTGGCAAGGAGCCGCTGTTACTGACAGGACATTCATATTAGCGGCTACCAGCAGCACAGAGTCGTACACGACGAGAGGAAGACCTCCAATTTCTCGTTTATTCCGACCTCTTTATTCTCTCTTGGCGTCCAACTACTTTACTCTTCTCATTTTACTCACCCCTTTTTTTCTAGTTCTCCACTTTGCGCCATTTCTATCACCTTTCCTTCCTCCTCTGACTCACTTTTTTCTGACCCTCTCATTTTATAAAAGTATTTTCCTCTGAACGATCTTACCAAATGAAGAATCTTCTTTTCATTATTTTAATTGGCACAATTTGTGATGTAATTATCAACTATAAGTAATGACTCTTCATTGAATAATTACGCGGCTCCTTGAATGATGAAGAGCAAAACTTGAATGAGAATGTTGAATTGTGAAACATTTTAAATAAAAACAACCGAAAAGTATTGATTTTCGAGTGAAAAAGAAGAATATTTTACTATAGATATTAATATTGGTTATACATTGTGTATTACGAACGATGAAGAAGTTTTAATGCAAACACAAATATATATTTAAGAACCGACAGTCGTAGGCCCGTGGTCGATGTGGAGTTTCGGCGGTCCCACAAGTTAAGCTGCATTAGGCGCGGCCAATACTTGGATGGGTGACCGCT
>JAPYYX010000206.1:0-87374 GCA_030522605.1 Cremastinae sp. B BG-2022a
TCTATAACTGGGATAAATTTTGTTTCAACTACCGTTAATGGGACCCTCTGTAAGTGAGACACTCGCTTGGATAAACCTGGATATCTGGGACCTCTATAAATGAGACACCTCTATAAGTGGGACAAAAAATCTGGACCCTTCAGATCCCACTTATCCAGGTTTCACTGTATTTCATAAATCGTGATGTTGAAATTAAAGTTTCTCGGGCTAAGACATTCACCTTGTGGTAATGGCTGTGATTTATGCGTAGTGATGACTTCGTAATTCTCTAAACAGAGCGATTACTTGAAATAACACGGAAATAATCTGCGTGAGACGATAAAGTGTTTCGAAGTTGTCGCAAAAAATTTTTTCTGGTGATGAGAGATTTTAGTATTTTCATTAACCGATAATTCAATATGTGATATGGAAAATATGCAAGCTTTTCAATCTAGACCTCGTAAGTTTTGGGTTGATATTTTTCGGCTCGAACGAAAAAGTTTCGATAACCGGTCAGCAGCAGCAGCGTAACGGGAGGTTACGAAGAGTTCTCGGTTCGTTTTGTCATCCAAGCGGACAGGTTGAGCTTCACTGAGGGTGGAAACCGGAGAGCCAAGAGGGGAGAAAGCACGAGGAGCGAACGAACGGTCTCGAGGAAAGATATATGTATAGCCACGGAACTCCTCATCGCAATGAGACGAGCGGCACACAGAGGGGTTGGAAAATACGGGATAGCGTTGTGTAAGGAAGGAAAAGGGAGGAAACGAGGGTGGCAAGAAGCGTTCGAGTTCTCTCGGCTTTGCGGAGAGCTCGAATGATGGAGGAAGAAAAATAGAGAGAGCTAGAACATTGAGAATGAGGGTATACGGGGAGAGAGAAGACCAAGGGAGAAGTCTCCCCCCGGTCACTCTCTTTTTCGCCCGCACTGGACTTGACTTTTTTGCGAGAGATAGGAGAGCACGGGGAGAAGGGGATGTAAGGGTGAGGCTTTACCGTGCGAGCGAGAAAACGAGGGTGAAGGAAAAACGAGAGACGCAAGTCAGGCCGAAGGAGAGAAGGGTTGCCGAGGGGCGGAGAAGGGGCCTGCTCGAGGGTGAAGGAAGAGCTCCGGTGCGACAGTGTGGAGAGATCCGTATATAAGGGGTGCCAGGCAAAGGATAGGGGAGGAAAACGACGCACCGTATTTCTGTCTCGCTCGCTCTATCTTTCCGTTTCTTTCTCGAACACGAAACCCTGCTCAAGGAGTGGAGATGTGCCGGAATATATAGAGAAGAAAGGAGCCTTCGGAAAAGCCCAGGGGTTTTCTAATTCCCTGCACACAGAGACTGGACTTTGTTCCAGTATTCTCGGACATAACATGCTCCTACTGGCTCCTATACTTCCTACCCGTTTCTCTTTTCTTTCTCGCTTTTTCTTTCATCCCTTCCCTCAAACGATAAATCTTGGAGAAAAATAAAATCTTCGTTTTGACAAATAATTAATAAGCCGAGCGCGAACAATTTGTAGAACGTAAATAAAGATATTATTTTTGAGGCCAATCTTTTGTTATCTTCATTTGCGAAAAAACATTCTTTGATTACTCAGGTGTACTACAAGGTGTTGCGGATTATTTATTCTCTTTTCATCGACCGATGGCGCCTTCGAGAGCAGTCAATGACATGGCTCAAGCCCCGGCCAATCGCCGTTTTCTTATATACACCTATATTCTGTTGACTCGTATAATTATATATGAATATACATATATATTAATTAAAACGTACATGCATACAGAATGTTAGAGCACGCGGTGGCAAACTGTTGCTCAGATCGCTGTCGCGTTAAGTCCAAAGTGAGATAAGGTCACGCTGCGTGTAGTTGTATTAGAAAAGAAAGAGAGTTGGGCGGATGTTTATCAATGTTCCGAATTTCAAAGAATACCCGCGTGATCACTAATTTTTTGTACACTGCGCCTGTCCGATGGAAGTTGAAAAATATATTTTTCAAAATTTGTACGAGGGCTATGACGATCGATATATATCTTTCTTTATAATATTCAAAGTAGAAAGTAAATCAAAAAGTTAGCTGAAAAATATGATGATACAGGAAATTCAGAGAATTAATCGTTCGATAATATAAAGTGAAATTTGCAATTCCAATTGATTAATTTCATTGACGAGAAAGAAAGAGAACGGAATATTCAAAACTTCAAGTTCGTTCAAGGTTTCGTCTCACTCTCGATTGTTTCACATAATCGCAATTGTTTTGAATTCAAGTTAAAATGAACGCAAGGTCTGCAATGTCTACCGGCAGTTTCAGAGTTTTCGTTATTTCACGGCGATCTTACTCGCTCTCTCTCCCTCTCGCATTCATTTCAACGTTACATAACATATTATTTCATTCGATCCCTTTTACGAGCTTTTGCTACAGTATATACTATTTATTCTGATTGTCGTTTTCCCTTTCCCCGAAGTCTGGTTTTGTTGAAAATATACCACCCATTGATATATCCCGTTCATTATCTTTCCCCCGATTCAACCAATTAGTAATAATAAATGTCTTTTTTTTCATTTCGAGCAAATACACGATTTTTTTGTGAAATACATCCAGCACAGAGTTTCAAGTTTTTCCCAGATTCCAGGTACGATTAAAGTGAAAATTTCATTTGGAATTTCCTGGCGTTCATGCGAGGAAGATTGAGTATAGAGAAAGATTGGAAGGCAAGGGAATAAGAGAAGAGGCCTGGCGATAAATGTTGGAGCTTCTCTGTGGTGCGATTCGCAATCTGCCTCGTCCCACACAATATTCGCGAGAGAATCCCTGGTTGCACGCACGAAGAACGTACCTCCGGGGCTAACTTCAGAGCCTCCGCGTCCACCCACGTGGGCGAAATACAAAAATAAATGTGAAACACGCACGTACGTATTTACACTCCGAAAGGTTTTCACGTGAGGAGAGATACTCGTAGTGCGAGTCCCCTTCGCTTCTAAGCGCCCTTCTTTCGTTCCCCTTGCGAGGTTTCACCAGCACCTCTCCTCTTTTCGCCTTTTCCTCGGCATGCAGGGTATTACGTAGCGCTAATACCGCCCGTCCGGCCCTTCCCCTCATCGTCGTTGTCCTCGACGATTTCTTTGTCGCCGTCTTCGTGGGTGCTCCCTTCCTCTCTTTCCCTTCACCCCCAGCGCTCCAGGGACTATTACGATGTGCACGAGCGTGTGTGCGCACGTGTGTAGCCCTGTCATCTTTACTCTCACACAGCCCGCTCCCCTTTTCACTCGTTCGGTCCTCTTCACCTCGCCTCTATATACTTCTCTCTATCGCTCTCTCTCCCGCTCTCACTCTCTCTCTCTCTCTCTTCCAACGATTCTCTCGTCCACGTCGTTCCAACGTTGGGTTAACTCACCCCACAGGCAACCCCTCTGCGTTCTGACGGTGACAGACCCTACCTCGCCACTTCTCTCTTTCACGAGCCGTCTCTCTCTCTCTTTCATTCTACTCGAGTGCCTGTACCGCTCCCTCTCTCCATTTCTCTATCTCTCTCTTGCTCTCTCTCACGCGAACGACGAGTGACTACCGGCAAGGAGGAAGGGAACGAGAACGGGGTGCACAGTTCTCTCCCTCTCCCTTTTTCTCTCTCTCTCTCTCTCTCTCTTTCTCTCTCGTTCGCTCTCTCTCTTTCTCTCGTAGGACAGGCAGCAGCGGAGCAGAGAGGGGAAGTGGAACGCGCTCGTACATATCCAATGGTCGGGGGACGAGCACCGAGGGACAGGGAGAACGGCAGCAGCCGGAGTGGAAGGGAAAGGCCGGGCGTGGGGTGGGGGGCTATCGCCTTCGCGTCGCCAGTCGCCAGTTCGCAGTGAGCGCTCGTGACGTGAGGATATTCTGCTGTATTCGCGGCGAGTGCTGAGAAGAGCAGCTTCCTCCTCGACTGAACTCATTCACTCGTTCACTTTCTCTCTGTCCGTTATTTCAACTGCGAGTAGAGGACAAAAACATTCGCTACTTTTTCCTCCTTCGGATTTCCATTTATTTTTCAACGTTACTCGTATCGGGAGACTCAATCGGAGTAATAAAAACACAGCGCGTCGCAAGTTTTCTCGAGGAAACGAATTGGAAGTAAATATTTTTTCGAGCCGGCGAGGGTATCGGCGATCGAGACCGTTGGCTGTCAGTGAGTGTTGAAGTTTTGCTCCGAACTCTTGCTCTTCGTGCTCTTAACCTCGCTCGACGCGGGAAACGCGCGATTTAAATTTTTCGAGGCTTCGAGTGCTTGGCGAATCGAAACTTTTAACATCGTCTCTGATCTTGACAGATATATGTTACTATCGTCAAGTAAAACTTCGTTGCAGTTTTAACACTGTTGCAATCGGGCTAAAAAAGAAAGACTACAAACGCGACATCGACGACGACGACGCAAGCATCGTCCGGTATTCAACGTATTTTTAAATACGTCAACCTGTGGCGACGATCTACCTTGATCTTTGACCCCCCCACCATCTACTCTCCACCACCGCTAACGTCAACAATTGCGCGTGCTTCAGTATCACGACACGCTGCACATAGACGGAACGCGTAAAAAAAAGTATATACTCTCGACTCAACTTTGATTTTTATTTCTGAATGAACTCTCGTAGTTAAGAAAAGTTGTGAAATAAGATTGGACACTCGTGAAATTCACCGACCATCGATTCGGTGAAAACAACATTTTTTTTCGCAAAACAAAAGAAACACCGAGGAATTAGTCTCGAAATATCAAGCGTCAGAAACGTAGAAAATATTTTAAATTGCACGAAAAGTTTTCGTGTGTAAGCTTCAAAGTTTGCATCGCGACGAGACGTGGCAGAGTTACCGGAGAACGGAAGTGGGACGGAGCGTGAACCGGAAGTCGGTGTGGGGAAGAGAGAGAGAGAGAGAGAGAGACGGAGCACAAAACCACCAAATGTTAGAGCCGATGCTCGAAGGAATCTAAGAAAAGTTTGCACCAAGTCGCGCAGGGATTCAGCATTCGAATAAACTCGCGAAGATAACGGGCGCGTGTGTACGAAAATTTAAAAGTACACAGAAACGAACAGGACTATTCTTATTTCTGTTGCGCCATGTGTTAACCTTGAAAATTCGGTGCAGTCCGCTGTCATCCGTTTCGAAAAATATCTTCAAAGTTCATGAAAATTGACCGTTGACATCCCAAATTCATTGGGGGCCATTCAAGAGTACTCAACACTCGAATTGCAAAAAAAGCTTTGGAGAGGGTGGAAAAAAACATCCCTTAAAAAAAGGAGACAATTCTTCAAGAGGAATTCTTTAGAAGAAAAGGCAAATATGTCTGGAAAGAGAAAGGCCACTGCCATCATGCAACACCACAAGGTGAGTCCTTCTTTTATTTTCATTTTTTGCAAGCCCGTACGTATTCGTCCCGATGTGTTTTTTCGTCACTCGGAAAAAATGAAAAAAAATATTTTCTCTTTTTTTCCCCACGTTTATTTCCTCCCGGCAATTTCAATACCCTTTAACAATTTACGCAATTCCCTAAATCGAATACAATATCTCGTAAACGAAAAAATAGTTTATCGCTTTTATTCAACACCAATTTTTGTTCATATTGCACGGTACACTTTTTCTCGTAATACTTTCACTAATGTTGACCGGGTTGAAAAAATAAATGTATATGTACTTGGGATATATGGAGTGGCCATTGGCCCAATATCGTTGCCACGTGCTGCGCCGTCGTCGACCCTATTTTTTTCTCTCCCACCATTCGCCTGCGCAACCGCCTTCCTCGTTCTCCCACAGCCGAACATGCCGCGAGGTGAGTTCTTCCTTTTTTATTCCATCCCTTTGAATATATACGGGTGCGTGGGTGGTATGAGTGGCGTGTTTGTTGATTTTTTTCCCGCAACTCCCCATCATTTTTCCCTTGTGAACGAAACGCTGAAAAAAATATCACGGCCACGTACAAGGGTGCAATGAAAAATAAAAAAGATCAAAATTTGAAAAAAGGCTGCGCGAATGAAAGTCGTAAAAAAACAAAAATGAAATTGCACCGCTCTTCATTTCGTGATTGTAGTTAAAAAACGGAAACTAAAAAAAAGCCTGTGTAACGAAATGGAGATTGCGAAACAAATAAAGCAGATATTTTTTCACCTTTATGAAAACAAAACTGACAAATGATAGAATCGACGATTTTTTATAGAAACAAATACTTATTAAAATAATAATCTTAAATTATGAAAATGAGCAATTGTCTAAATTTAAATAAATGATTACTCAAAATTTAAAAAACTATTGATGTGAGGTGAAGTAAATAAACGTCAATCCAAAACTAAATCGTAAAATTAGTTTTATAACCGGCGTATGCATATATCGGCGCGACTCATCATCTGTGCGTTCTTGCGACCATTTAAATCGATCAAATCAGAATTGAACCGCGGAAGTTGAGTTAGAGTTGAGGTAGGTTCGGATCGTCTGCATCCGTCCTTCTCTCCCTTTCTCTTGTATTCTTTCCCCTTGAACACGACGCGCGCGCGTTCGCGTCGAATCTCGTGGCTCGGGGTAATCTCGCCCCGTCTCCCATTCTCTCTTCCTCTTTTTCTCTGTACTCTTCATCTCCCTTCCTCGCCATTCTCCGCTCACCCTCTCTTTGTCGTCCCCGCTCTTCCCTTCCTATTTCGTGCTGTCGGCTTCCTCGCTCCATCCTCCTCTCCTCCTTTTTTCTCTCTTTCTCCATCGCACAAAATCTCTTGCTTGCACTCGCGATACTCGCTTCTTTGGCGGTCCAACAGGTTATATTTTTCCAACCGCTCTTCTCCTCTCGACTTTCTCTTTTTTCCAACCTTCTCATCCTCCCGGTTTTTCTCCCTCGCTTCCTCTCCGTCTTTTTCCCGCATCTCTTCTTCTTCTTCTTCTTTTCCTTCTATATTACTCTCACCAATCTCCGCACTTTATCCAATATATTCGCACTTCCGGCTGTGCCTAGTCCCGACGCGAACATCAAAATGTCTCAACGATCTTTCAGTCTCGATGAATTATGATCCATCGCGATTGCTAACCAAAGTTTTTTCAACCTTTTTTTCCACCTCGTTAAAGAAAATAATAAATTATTCGGTGTCGATTAATTCATCGATTTTCCTATTTGGTTTTTATGAATACGAAGTCCGTTTTATTCTCATTTTTTGATACAAAGATTGATTTTTTTCTCTCCGCTTTCTGGTGAGTTTGGGCGAAAAAAACGTGCAAATGCTCTGGAGAAAGGTCGCTCCTTTGACCAGATTTCACGGAAATGATGGACCATAGAAAATTACGTTGACCTCCTTAGGACCATGTGAAATTATTATGATGGGTCCATGTAGACCGAAGCTGAAAGACACGTAAACACGTTATACTTTGCCGCATCGTTGCCTGCTGGCTGTTTAGACAGATACGACCGCAATATGTGTAGTATATGGACTTCCTTGATGATTATGACGGTAGATGGTCTAGCTCGGTGATGGTCGCGCAAATTCCTCTCCGACTGCTATTCCCATTTACGTACTTCTGTAAAGCCAAAAGTCCTTAATCCTCTTTAAATTCTCTTTCGTTTTACGAGGGCTTAATTCCAGTCATTTTTCCCTTCGTCTTTTATTGGTACTATACGACGTGTTTATTAAAAATAGTGCCATTTTTTAAAATAAAGATTTTGCAAGTTACAAATAATTACAGCAACCGATGAAAACTGTTCCTAATCTACAATTTTTCAAAGAATACATGATTCAGAGCTATTCAGAGGTACAAAGAAACGAGAAGAGGAACACGGTGAGTCACATTGGAAATCGGTGTGCAGAAATTGTTTCTGAAAAGCGATAAGATAAGAAGAAAAAAATTGGGGTCAGTCTCGAGTGATGAGGTGTCGAACGCACGTCAAATCTACCATCAGTCCTAAATACGGATCTCAATTTCGAGCTGAGACATCGGAAATATAAACACAATCGAATCACAAAGAATTTATATTTCGTTTATTTAATTTTTTTACTTTTTTAACTCTCGGGTTATACACTGTGGGTGCATTTTACGTATGCATACGTCTATAGACACAAGTTCTGGATATGGATTTCCCATAAGATCAGGTGGGTATATGTCAGGGGTGCATGAAAGCCTCGCGGTAATAAGGGTGCGCCCCCACGTTCTGGGCACATGTATAGGGGGATGTATATAATAATACGAAAAACGCTCTTCCCTCCTGGCTCCCGCACCTATATACATACGAAGAGAAATGAAGGGTATAGCAGAGGTTTTCAGCGAAACGAGCTCAATGCGTGTATTTCATCGTCAACTGTGAAGGGCAAAAAGTACAATGAAAACTCTTTTTAATTTCGATCTTTCCATTTAGATTTTTTAAACCTTCGAACAAAATGCTCATTAATTAAAATTAAAACACGAGAAATATTAAGAAAAATCAACTTTTACTACATCGAAAAATCTTAAAGTTTACATATATATGATGTGTATCACGAAGAGCGTGGAACATAAACAAGATAGAAAAATTGCAAAAGGGATATGTTTTCGGTAATTCAGGATAATATAAAATGATAGATTATTTATTGACAGTGGTAAAAATATGAATAGATGTACGATGTGCACACAAGTCCAGCCAAATTAGCAAAATATGGGACTAATTGATTTTCACAAAATTCTTCCTTATACTTTACACATCAGGATTGAAAATTTTCCATGCGATGGACATACATATAACAGGCATGTGATGCACCCCGCGGGCTTCGGTCGCAAAGTGACAATCCCCGCAAGCGCGCGTATGCCCTCCCACTCTTCGTCTTTCTCTCTTTATAAAATATAAATACGAATATCCAGCAGTATTTCTCTCTGCTTCTTCGTCTCTTCATAAAACATACACATGAATATCCACGAGACTCCGACTCGGCTTATCGACACGTTCCTGTCCCATCCCTTTTTGCGGACGTACGTGCACTGACCTACACAAATGTGAGTCCATACGCGACTCGGACACGAATTCGTAATTTCGCGTGTACGACTCGCTGGATTCGGATCGCGATCCATCGAGTCATCGCAATACGTCAACACGGAGACAATTCCCGCACACACACACACACACACACACACACGCGGCAACGAGGCACCGGGATGAGAAACGAGAACGTTCAACACGCGAGAGACCGTTCGCGTTTGGAGTAGGCGTGTGTTGATAGCGAAACGTTCGCGCACGAGTCACGTATACGTATACGTTTTTTATCCTGTGTTGAAAAATTCGTGCGCGTGTTGGTCGCCAGTCCGTCCCGGGTGATTCAGGGAGCCATCCGTGTCAAGGTACACCGCATCGAGAGACTCGCCGCTCGCCTTTGTGAACGTGCACACGAATAATTTGTACGTACGAGAACGCGGGGCTGTGTTAATTCACGTCCGCTCCTATCCATGCAACGCCCCGTACTTTTTCCTCTCTCCTTTTTCTCTATTTTCGTTACCGTCGCAGGTACGTTTTTCTCTCTTTCATTTCTTTCATGCCTTTCCACTTTTTTTTGAATAATTCATGCTATATAGTATTTCGTGTATCTATTTTACTTCTATATAGATAATTCATATAATTTTTCACACGACGAAAATACATTCGATATGTGTATAATAAGACACTACACTATGCATAAAGTTAATTTACGTAATACTTTCTTATGTTTTGATATTTCTGATATCGACCTCATCTCTCTAAAAGCGAGCCGTCTCTGTCGTGACATCGCAGGACGTCGATCCCTGGGCTCATGAATGATTATCAGGCCAATCTTTCCATCGAATTTCCATCACACGGTAATTATAAGGGAGTATATGTAACGAAAAGCGATTCGGTATCCAGTGAGCAATCCAATTACGCTTGCATAACCGAGGTTTCATCTTCTTCTCGCTTTGGTATAAAAGACGTAATTTCTCAGCGACCTACGACAAGGATATTTCCTGAACCTTTGCTACTCGATCCCGTCACAAAGTTACACCGGCGCGGAATCGAATCGCGGAATTCACACAATTCACGTAAGAGATTCAGAGCCCTCTAGGATAATGTTTTATGCAATCTCATATATCTCATATCGCACCCAAATTAAATTTGCTCGCGCGCTCATCACGAAAGCGGTGTGAGCGAAATCTTACACGCCGCGTGCCATTTCGATCCATGCCGCATTATCTTCCATGATCGAATTATTCCCCAATATCCGGCCTCGACGCGTCTAACTTCGGGTGTATGTGTGTCAAAACCTGAACCTACGACTACCTGACTAATTTAAAAATGCCACTCCGAACCGTCCGTTCTTTTCTCCTTCGTTCCCTCTTTTCCTTCGTTATTCTCGAATCACGAATTAATCTGGCCTAATCGACATGAAACCGCGGCTCGACGTGAATGCTCAATTACATAGGGAGAGACACTTCTCGTTTTCTTTACGCGTTCGAATCCTCTCTGCCTCCTATTCAAGAACTTTTCGGATCGATAACCACAAGCTGTTAAAATTATCTGAATATCGAATAGGCTCTCGAGGAATTTCAAAAAAAGGACACAAAAATTAGAAACCGTTTTTAAGCTGGAATTATTTTCCGAAAATCGTCGACCAAGAAGGCGAGTCTTTCCCGTTGAGGATCAGAATAGTGTGAAGAAAAGGAGATAGGAGGATGGTAGGAAGGAGACAATGATGATGAGGAGAGGGGACAGGTTTCTGTATTGTATACAACACGGGGCCGGATGTAAGGCTCGGTAGGTGGGTAATTATACGAGACTGTGGAACTTAATTACGTGGTCACGTGTATGTGTGTATGTGTGTGTAATCCGTGATAAAAGTGTATAAGACGTACCGAGGTCAGTCGCACCTTTAAGAGCTCGCAGTGTGGTCTCCCCCGTACACTTTTGATCGTTTTTCTCCTCTTTCGCGCCTTTTATTTCTCTCCGATATTCGCTCAGGGAGCAACAAAAAGTGTCGTTCCACAACAACGAAGACACACACCGATTCTGATAAGAAATTTCAAAAAGTGTGAAAAAAAATTGAAAATTAAAAGATGAGACCAAGAAACGGTTCGTTCTCTCGCAGTTGAAAAAAAAATGTTTTTTGATGGAGAAGAAAAAGAATTGTTGACTGGATCGAGGCGCCGTGTCCGCAATTTCATTTTTATTGGTCGTTATACACCTGAAATTCCATTGCTTCGGACCAAAGCTCTCTATCTCTCTCTTCTTCCGATGGACGTAATCACCCACGAGCTCACGATACGTGAGGGAGTATATATCAGAGTCGTTGCGGAGGGTGCCTTTTGCCAGAAATGCCTAGACTACGGAAAAGAGAGCAAAACATAAAGAGCGGGAAGCCTTGATGGAACGTAAAGCTCTCGTAGGGATTGGTCCTTTCAGAGCCAAATGGAGATAGGAAGAAGCGAGGTTAGGGCAAAGAATGAAAAATGAATCGGGAAAATGTTTTCGAGCTCTTGCGAGGAAGTTAAAGGGTGCGAGCGCGGTTTACTGGCTGCTCCTTATTTTTCCAGAGAAAGGCGAGTAGCGACGAATACAAGACGATGACAAAACTGAAAAGAGAGAAATTTTGGCGTGCCACTCGGTCTGCTCGTATCAAGTGAGCTGTTGCTCTCACTGTGTTCGTAAAGATAAAACCGAACACGCGTCTCTCATTGTGTGACTTCGCGCTGCATGCACCGATGTGCCTCCAGTACGCGCCTGCTTGGGTGTATATAGAGATCCACTTAACAGTTTTATAGGCCATCCGCAAGCTCTCCATCTATATTTGTAATGTCTATATACTTTTTTATGTCGTCTAGTCATTTATTTTTAACCCCAAGTGTGTTTAAGGATCTGAAAACGAGAAGTGATCGATGCAAAAATATCGTCGAGTTACGATTCTGTTTATTTCTTTTTTAATAACAATTAAATCGACTAAGGAGCTTTCACAGCTTATAAAAAATGCAGACAATCAAGAAGTTAAGAGCGTAATATAATCGAGTGTCGGGACAAAAAGTATTTTTTCGAATTTTATGCCGGTTTGATATTGCTTTGTGTGACTTATTTTGGACTTGAATGTTTGGTGCGGGTAGAATTAAAAGTGCACAGGTATACGGTGGGTTGAATGGCGGGAGTAAAGTGCTGTGTCGATGGACGACGGGTGGGCGATTGCATGGCAGCGGCTCTTCTCTGGGCGATAGTTTATTCAGGCGGATTATTGACGGGTGCAGTATATATACAGCACCGCTGAATTCAGTTCTCTCTTTTGCTCTTTCTCTCTCTCCCGCTAGTCTCCACTTCCAATACATGACGTTTGTGGAAGCTCGAACGAGGGCACGCTGGAAACCATCACCGGCCCTTCGGGTCCTCGCTGCGAGACTCAACCGCTTCGACCGCCCCGTTTCCAACCAAAATTTTGAATATATGCATTTTATGCGCCGAACCAGGACCGTTTTTCCGTCATCGGCCATCCAAACCGACACAGAGCGGCAGCTCTCGAAATATTTGTGCAAGGAATGACGAGATGAATTTCATCCTAGATTTATCCGGGAAATTCAATAGTCTCCTCTGGCTCTCATCTTTCTCCCTTTCTACTCCTTTCCCTCCCACTTCTCTTTCGCGGTTTTCGCATTCGTATATCGGAGCTCCGTGTGTTCAGACAGTCACGGTTAACCAGACGAAATTGTCAATTTTCAATAATGAGCCCTGAGAAATAAATTCCGGCGAGTCCGCTGCACCGCGGCCCTGGCGCTTTTCATCCACACGGACTACGGAGAGGCGCGGTCTCGCCCACCGGCACAGCCGACCACTTCCGGTTCGCGTTTCCGCATCCTGCATTCTTCATACAGCGGATAAGTACGTCGATATTTATATCAAGCGATCGTTCGAGGAAAAAAGACAACTCTGCGTTTAATCTGTGACGATTTTCAGAAAAATTCTCATCAAATAATTTTATCCAGACTGTAACACAACAAAAGATAATAAAATACGAGACCAACAAATGAAAAATCGTGTTCTCCAAGTAAATAATAAATAAAACGTTCGAATGAAAAAAATGCGACCGTGTCACAAGCACGATGAGGATACAAAAATAGACGCGTGATTGAAACAGAGGGAAACGATATTTTTTGAAATTTCACGAGCTTCTGCGTCGTGTGGTTTGGAAATGGACGGAGCGACGTTTCACAAGGGGACAATTTTCTCATTACTCATTTATAACGCGATGATCATCGGGAATCGATGTGCTCGGGAATTGGCGTGTGGGTGTGTTACAGTTATATCGGGACCTCGAGGACGTCGTCGCTTGGACGCGAATTGTTGGAAAATGTTCCACCGCACCGGGTGTATATCTGTATATAATACGAATTTTTACATACTCGCCTACAGAGATGCACATTTTTTCCTCGTATTATTTTTACGAAGCGAAGTGTCGAGGGATAATGCAATAGCCACGTGGCGCGTCATTCGCTTGGCCGACAAGCCTCGCGAGAATGTTTTATTCATGACGTTTTACTCGCGAGTTGTCGAAAAATATTTGCTCGTCGCTCTCCGTCACTCTCCTCTCGTCCTCTCTCGCTCCTCATCAGAGCGATTCCAGTTATAAATTATAATAGATTCGTTGAATGCGTTCCGTTCTCCTCGTCCCTCTTCTTTCGCGAGGAGCGTGAATACCGTGGAATATAAAACAGAATGAAAAAATGATGAGGAGAAAAGAAAGGATGTCGTACATTTACCATTCAACGTGCTGTGGGTTACTGGTCCGTGCATTAAGCTCTGCGTGCATTTTGGCACGGCGAACGCGAGGGAGAAATAAAAAGTGAAAAAAAGGGTCACACTCTCGTTAAATTCCAATTAGCTGAGCGCGCGCGCACGAAACATAAGTACTCGTTAGAACGTTTAATTTACACGCATTTCAACCCGGTTTTAACACCCTTCGTGTGTCATCGACGCGCAAACTAAACATTTAAAGAAATGCGCATCAAACTTGCGTCGTGACTTTCCGAGGTCATATTTTTTTCCCTTCTCACAATATTTGTAAAGTCGGTAAACAATTTACGAAGTCGAGCGCAGTGTCACGTGTGGTCCTACCCGAAATAACAATGTACCGTGTCCTTTTGTACTCGAAACGAAAAAATAGACAGCTGTCATATTTTGGTCGAACGCATATACGTAAGGGGCTGAATAAGTCATATCGGTCTATGTTTAGATGGAACTGTTTTAAATTTCGATGAAATACTCGAAGAAACAAAGATAGAAACTTATATTTGCGTAAATTGATCAAGGGAGTCGAGTACATTGTATTCGATTCAAGAATACCTTAATTACGATTGAAAATCGTTCTTTCGTTAAAGTCCGCGCGAGTATTTTTGGGCTGTGGTGGCATTGTGGATTTCGGGTTACCAAGGACAGAGGAAAGGGTCGTTATCGGGACTGAACGAGCATGTGCGTCGAGTCGGAAAAGGCGCAGGAAGAAGATGGAAAGAGAGGGCGTCGCGTAGAAGAGAATCGATGGCTGATAGTCTCCCCGCTGTAATTAATGCAACAAGTTGATACCTAACACTTATCTACGGCCACGTTGCCGCCGTTGAGCTTTAAACGGGACAATTCGCCTCGAGCCACGAAGCACTTTCTGTCTCTCCCTCACTTTTCCTCTTCATCCCTCGATCTGCGCAACCGAGAGCCAAATACGTAGCTATATATACACATAAGCCGCTCATATACATATAAATTCACAGAGATTATTTACACACCCGCATACACACACACGCGCGCGCATATTTATACAATACAAGTCGAGATAGATCTCGCGGAGATTTCTCACGTCAATTATTTTCCATTCCCATTCGATGAATATTCGAAATCGATATTTACGGTTTATCGTCCCTTCAACCAGTTGATTCCATATGCGTCGCGATAATAACGATAATGGAGGCACCTTTTATCGCTTCAAGTAATATAAAGTCACCCCTAATCGCTCCTGTGAATTAATTATAATTTTTATTCCCTCTTATCACGCGATATTTAAAAAGGAGGAGCGGTTCCCTTTCAACACGGGGATCTCGCACAGGTATACACATTTTACTGGGACATGTGTTCGTTGGATCTCTCAATTTAGTGTTTTTAAGCATATACATGCACCCATACATTGAATTCTACGAGAGGGAAGAAGAGGGTGAAGGGGAAGAGGAAAATATATCTGTAGGAACGGTCGAGGCTAAGAAAGCGGATAGTACAGTGGGCGGTAGTTAGCGAGGCTCGAGGGAGAACCTTAACCCAGGATTTGGCAGGGATCCCGTCTATATCCGGAGAAAACATCGCCGGAATGGAGGGAGCTAGAGGAGGAAGAAGAAAAAAGTAGTGTAAGCTGAATTTTCGTGCTGAAAATGGCTTGCGAGGGAGAAGGATGAATTCTTTTCCTCCTAGTGGAGAGTCTTCTTCTCTCCAAGCCAGAAGACTCTGCCAATTCTTAAGACGCTTCCGGCCGGGGTATTAAACGCGAGTCCTCCAGAGATAGACGCCGGAGGACAGGAAGTAAGAGCAAAATCGTCAGAGTGTGTCCTCTCGAATAATCAGCGAAGGAATACAAGCTCTTCCGTGTCAAATGAATCACTCATCAATTTTCCTTTGAACTCGAAACAGTATCATCAAATATGTGAGATTTTTAACAAACAATTCACCTCATTACGTATGAGAGAATTCGTTTCGTTCGGATCGTTAAAATCTCCTCTGAACACCAAACTCGTTCGAAGAATTCAATTAATAAATTGGATTGACACAATTCCCATCCCTACAATTTTTATCTCAGAATGTCTAATGTACACAGGATGTTCTTATCCTCTTTTTTGGAAGGTGGGATTGATCCCGGGCTCTACAATTCACCGAGACATTCCCTATTAAGAAAAGTTCTCTCTCCAGGGCGCGAGTCGTCGTCATTTTTGAAAGGATTTTCGTACCCTTCTCGCAGGGGCCGTACCAGAAAGAGAAAGAGAGAGAAGGAGAAATGGAGAGATCCAGGTCTCGCTCGGTTTTAGCTTCCAAATGGGACTTTGCCGAAACTTTCTGGCGCACTCTCATCTGCGAGCGGTGTCGTCGGTGACTCTGGCACGATATGTCGAGACGAAGCTCGCCCTTCTTCTCCCTCTTGGCCGCCTGAGCTGTCGTAACGGTGTGCTTTTCCGAGCCTTGAGGTCCTATCTACCGTCTTTCAAAGCCTTCTCTCCTCTCTTACTCTCTCTCTCTCTCTCTCTATCTTTCTCTTTCTCTTTACCCAGCGATATACAGGGAGGGAAAGCTTTTGAGAAACTATTTTGGAAAGGCTGAGAAGTTGGGCCACTTCTTCCACGCGAACAAGAGCTTTCTCTCTGTCTCTGTGTGTCCTCGTTCATCGGAGAACATTCGAAGTGTACTGTGCCCAAAGCTTCTATGTATATCATGTATATATATATATTATGTGTATAAATCTATATATGTATATACATATACGTATATAAAATATATATGAACGTACCTTTATTTTCCTGCCTTTCTTCCCGCTCGGAGCCAAAGTCTCGAAAATAGCCGAGTACCGTGAGTCAAGAACGAGAAGGAGGGAAAAACCGGAGAAAGAAGAGGTACGAGCTCTGAAGGAAAAGGGAAGTGGCCAACAGTGTACAGAAAAGCTGTAGTTGCGACGGAGGACCACCCTTCCTTGATTTTCTCCGAGTTTCCTGATGGAGCTCACCGACCACGTATTCCCTTCCCCACTTTCAATATATATCATCCCGGAAATCTCGCTTCTTCTCCCCTTACCCTGAATTTCTCGCTTTATAATTACCGTTAATTGAAATTCTTAGTGGCAGGCGTCCAAGACTTTTCCACCCTCATCCATGACGCTTTTGTATCTCCAAACTTTTTCTATATACACATTTTGCTAACCGTGTCTATATTTTTGAAACTGCGAATGTAGGCTTTCCCGGTCAAACTTTTCCTCAGAGAGGCTTGACGTCAGACTATATTCAACCAATATTCCGACTACCTCTACGGCAGATGTATCCTATGTGTCCTATTTTTTAATTTTACGATAAAATTTCATTTATTAAAATGTTTTGGATGGTATTTTTGCCAAGTTGATTTGACAAAAACTTGAAAAAGGGAAAATTTACGAACTTCCGGTTTACATTCGTTAGGGATATTTATCGTAAATTTCAAGAGTTTATTGCGCTGCTCCAAAGTTACGTGTCTCGTTGGAGCGAACACCTATTCCTCCTCCGTCTACTGTTATTTCTTCGCGTCTTTCCTCCTACTCCGCCTTCTCGGCTTTTTCCTCATTGGCGCACAGTGGAATCTTTGTGCCTGCAAAACCGCTTCGCTATCGCTTTCTCTCTCTCTCTCTCTCTTCCTCTCGCTCTCTCAGACTTACAAGTTTTTCTCTCTTCTGCTCTTTCTACTCGCTACGGAGTGCTCTTCACTCGGCTCTCGTCGCTGACGCTCCCGTACCGTCGTCGTTGTTCCTCTCTCGTATCTCTCTCGCGTTATCGAGTTACAACTGCGTACTCAACCGTACTCGAGTTCTCCTCTCATTGCCGCTGGCACGTACATGTAGTCGCGAGAAGAGAAGAACTCGAGCTACGAATATTTCAAATATTTTCTTTTCTCTCTCTCTCTCTCTCTCTCTCTCTCTCTCTCTCTCTCTCTCTCTCTTTCTCCGTCGATTGGCTCTTCAAAGTTTAACAACGATATATCACCCTTATTAAATTATTCAAGAGCAGCCTTGAATCTCCTCTAATTCTTAAAAAAAAGTGAAAACATTTCTCTTGCGCTTCATCCATATATGTATAGGAAAAATATGTACATTAAATTGTCTTTTTTCGAAAGTCTTGGAACAGACGGCGCGATTTACCGTCCGCTGGGTGAAAAAACGTCAAAGAGAAAAAGAGAGAGAGAGAGTAAAAAAATCCTGAAAAGTCCGTTGGCGCGTTAAAGCGTTATCGCAGGAGTCGGCACGGTCGAATACGTCGGTGGGAGATGGCGAATGCATCCGCGGTACGCTCGCGCGTATATAAGAGCCCGTCGCGGCTCGCCTCTCGCCGGCGATGCACACACAACTAATGTGCTCGCGTGTGCGTCCCACTCCGCAGGCGGCCACGATCATTTATTTATATATACGCGCGTCTATATATATATAATTTAGTGGTGTAGATCGTCCATACGTCCGCAGTGCGAGAATCGCCTAATTGAAATCTACGATTTCAAGCCTCGACTCGTGCTGCGAGAACGAAAAGAGAGAGAGAGTGAGAGTACAAGTATGAGAGAGAACCAACAACGAGCGGAATAAAGTGCGTGGTATATGGCTTGGAAAATAATCGCGCGTGCACGCACTCTCCATTAAAATACATGCCCGAGAGTCATCCGATTTGACTGTCGATTCTCATAATACCACCCCGATTCGTTTTTACAAATAATTAGATTCATTTTTATTTTACTCTTACTCCAGCTTTCAGAATCCCAATACTCTAGTAGAAGGAAGAAAATTCATTTTTTTAATTTTCCTGTAAGAATGAGAATTTGGTCGACAACATCAACAGATGCGATATTGTAAGGATTTTTTTAAACTTATATTCATGTAGTAACAAGAAAAAATCCGTTTCCGCATCATCAACTTTTGTTCGATTATGATTTTTCCTGGTAATGATGAAAAGTGAGAAAATATTTTCATCTTTTAAAATATATAGTCTTGCAGAATTTCTTTTTCCCATACAATTTTTTTTTCAAACTGTATGATTTTTACATGAATATGAGAGATAGTGTATATTTTTTTAAGTAGACATATTATGTATCCTCAAAAATGTTTTTCGACTGCAACGTGCCTCGAAAGACGAGAAGAATCGATGTAACGTTTAGCTGCGAAAAAATTCTCACTGTTTTTGTGAGGACTCAACATTACGGATTTGTCGTCATCTCGCTGTCTTTCTCGGTTGAATGTCGCGGGAGTATACCACGGATATGGAGTGTGGGTAGTCAGTGGGTGCAACACGAAGCAATGGCGGCCTGTCATCATTCAGCGTTCATTCTCCGGCCGTGGAACGCGCCTGCTGGTGCGGATTGGGCGTGGGTGCGCTCGCGAGCGGAGAAACGCCGGGTACCGGCGAGAAGAGAGACATTGTGCGCCACGTGAATGAGAGAAATACGTGCACGAGAGGGATTTGAATTTCGCGAAACTCTGATGTGTCACGTGTCTCGTCCACCGGATGGATGAGAATTATCTTTTTTTTTCTCTCCTTCTCCTCCTCCTCCTCCTCCTTTTTATGACTACCGAGAGTCTGTCTCCCCCCTCTGTGCTCTCTTTCCATATTTATGTACGGATCAAATGCGTCTGAAACAACCTGTACATGATTTTTTCATCAAGCTCCCCCGTACGTATGCCCGAGGGAGAGAAGAGGCGGAGAACGCGATCCGTGTTGGTATTATTATACTTGCAAGCTCGCGTGAGCCCAACTGAGAGAGAGAGAGAGAGAGAGAGAAGAGGAAACGCAAAAGGGAGAGGGAATGAGTTAAAAAGAGAGAGGAGAGAGTGGACGAGAAGGAGAGAGACGGAGAGATCGATATACCCGGGGCTATAGCCGTGGTCGCGAGAGGCCCAAAGCCAAACCATCATCGCCGCGCGTAGAAAATGGCGTATACTCGCACATTCTCCATTCCACCTTTACAAGCCTGGATTTTCAATGGAAAAGGGCGTATGTTCTTCATTCCAGAACCATGAATTCCGACCATTTTGTATGCTACCAGCGTTATATAGACGCGCCTAGGATACGATTTTCGAACGATCCGGGGACAGGAGGCACGAAATGGCACTTACCGTATCCAACACACAAATATACGTTCGCTTGTATGTAATGCATGTGCCATAATGCATTTGCGTTTATATATCTATATATGATAACGTAGGTACATAACCCACACCTTGCTCCAACCGCACAACACCCGCTATAGATGAACCTAGATTTCGCGTACCCAAAATTGTAGATACACACCTTTGCCATTTTTTAGTTCGGTCAAAACTTTCTACGAATTTGTAAGAATCGAGGGTACACGTAGCACAAAAATTGGCTGCAAGTGTACGGTCGGATGAATAATATATTTGCCTCAAGATCGTTTTTTGCGAGTCGTTAAATTTTCAAAGCTACGCTGCCCGATTGTCCCCAATCCTCGATACTCACGGAGAGTGTGCGTCCGTGTGGGAGATAGCAGTGGTTCTCTCTCTCTCTTCTCGCGACGAGCCATCGTCACCGGGAATAGCGATTGGATTCGCTCGCGTGTATAGATGAATCTCGCGAGTGTAGAACGACGTCTGGCCAAGTAGCATACGTGAACGATCGAGCCTGTGAGATAATATATAGTGTATATGGAGAAACGACGAAATGACACAAAATGCGGCGGACGGAGAAGGAGAAACGGGAGGAAACGGCGGAGGAAGCCAAATCGAGAAGACTCGACGGTTGGAGAATCGACGTGACACCCGCGCTCACCGGCGACTGAAAACGACGACAATGACGACGTCCATTCTCTCGATTTCCCAATTTTAGCATTTACTCGGTGTTCCGTATATGTCTCATGAGCACACCGCTGTGACTATCCGGAGGATAATCTATTTTCCATCCTGCATACATTGTCTCGATTTTATCCTGAAGAACATAATTCGATGATGTATGTACATTCTCTAATTCCTTTTTTCGTCTCTGTCTGGATTATTTTTCATGGATTTTCAACCTGAAATTTTGAATCATATTAAAAATCAAACACAACACAAAATATCAATTTTTTATCCATAAATCTCGTTAAAACGATAGAACTATCCGTCAAATACGAAATAATTGTTCCAAATTGAATGTTCATACATGAGCGTGTTAGCAAATTACTCGCTCAGTGGCGAATCATCTTCGAAACACGTCATGCGCAGAGACAAAAAGAGCGTTTCGCACGAAAGCGCAAAAAATAGTCTCGCTTTAATCCTCGAAAAGGCTGCCGAGTGTATATACGTGCGAGTGAAAAAGAAACACACATCACGTAAGTATATACGAGCTCGCTCTTCGAAACGGCCGCGCTTAGCCGAGATGCCAAAAATCGAGGCCGACAATGAGTCTTCCTCGAGAGAGTCTCGCGTTCGCAGAAATGGGGAGAGGAAGAGTCGAAAGGAGCGAGAAAAAAGGAGGAAAGATGGAATACAGGATTTCTGCCAAATTGTCGGGAGGAAAACCACGGATAGGAGCTCGAGAGTATCTTTTTGCTTCCGCGTTGTAATTTCCAAACTCCAGCGACTCTTGTAACGTTTATCTTTTGGTATCGCAAATCGTGGACGTATTACCGCGAGTCCACACGTTTCGCATATATATACACGAGCTTGGCGCGTGATATATATGACTTCACTGGCGAGAAAGCATAGTTTGGCCCTCTCGACAGAGTATTCGTATATATTTTATACCCGCAAACATCATCGTGTGTGCGAGTGTGATAAACGCCCGAGACGATAAGATCGCGAACGAGAGCGCTCGATCGAGGTGACACACGTTCTTTACTTCTCTTTTTTTACCCGGCGCGGCTATTCTCTCTTTTATCCATAGAAGAAAAATTGTTCAATAATACATCTACAACCTTGAGAGATGTGCGTATATCAAGAATTTCTTTTTTTTTTCTCGGCAACGATAACCAGACCGCTCGCAGACGACAAATATCGAGTCTAATATCGAGATCCATCGAATCTTCATTTTTAAAATATGTATTTGTCTAAAATCCGCTGTCTGAATATTTGTTTTCATTTTTTTTGCTTAAACAAGAGTCATCATGTAATTTTTCTGTCAATACCACGATGCGGTAATTTTTAGACCAGAGAATTTTGCACCACACGTGGACTTTTTGTTTCGAAGAAGCGACGAGCGACGATGATACGCTCGAAATCTCATCGTACCAAATTTACCAGCCAGAAAAAGTTTTTTCTCCTCATCGAGTCCTCTCCTCTCAGCGCACGCTCCCGAACACGGGTGCGAGACCACACTTTCAGGCTTTCGTGCTTTTCTAATTATATCTTACTTTGTTTGAGCAGTACAACGTACCTTTGCACGCGCGTTCCAACCGAGGGGGGCGAAAGCTCTCTCTCGGTTTTCCCCCGTTGCGATTCCTAAGATCCCCTTCTCCATCCCTGTCGTTCGTGGATTACCCTCTGGCTTATGTATGGAACGCACGTATAGGTACCTACACGTAAATATACCCGAGATTTCTTTCGTCGAAGAAATGTGTAAAAATAAAAAAAAAATTTTGTTGTCCTTTGTCAGTTATTTCTGGTTCGAAGGATTAATAAGTCACGGAAAGAAAATATTTCTTTATCATGCATATAAATAGTTGTAGAAATGTATTAAAAATTCGAAATAACACATGGAATATTTGAATTAATTAACCGTTTATCAAAGTTGAGTAAAATGCTCTTCAAGCAAACCGTCATGTCCGAATAACAGATTAATCTCGAATAATAAAACAAAAAACGGAAGCAGACTTCGAGCTCGATATAGTTGGCAATGAAAATAAAACAATTGACAAATCTCTATACAATATAGTTGTGTAAGAATTTTCAAAATAAGAAACAGTTGATGAACGGTATTTTAATGAGTTAAACGTCATTCTCCAAGTATGTTTTTTTGGTTAAATCTGCAAAATTTTCGGTTTCTGATGAGACGAATTTCCTCGTACTCACGCGAAAATGAGCGCTCGTGGATTCATTTGATGCCAACGATTTCAGCGTGTCTTGAGAGCTCGAGAATTATTGGCAGCTCGCCAAATCGACAAATTGTTCGTTAAATCGAGCATCGAATTAGGGAAATCCCCTTCCTTACTTGCCCCTCGATCCTTTCGGTCCTCTCCGCAGCGCGGAATGCACGTGACGTTTCGAGCTGGTAGCTCTCGCTGACACGTTCGGTTCGACGATCCGGAAGGTGTCTCGGATCGATTTTTTTCCTCCTCCGCGGTGAAAAATTCTCGAAGCTCTTCTGAAAAAATAGGAAAAAAAACATGCCGATGCCTATAATAGCTCAATACTCTCAGCTCGCTCTTGTTTTTAACTTCACTGCAGCGCTTGCTTGTCTTTCCCCCAGTCAATTAGCATGACCATTTAATTGGATTACGTGGAATATATTCCACCTCCAGATGGAACCCCTGGCAACAACAAGCCGCAGAGAAAAAGATTCTCCCATTTCTTTTCAACGAGAAGAGGCAGATACGAAAATAAAGCACATATTCCCATCTTCTTGGAAGATCGCATTATCGCGTTGCTACGGGAAGGGGAATATACGAGAGAGGGTAGAGCGAGGAGAGCGAGAGAGAATTTCTTCGGTCGAGGTCGTCACGGCTATTCTTCTCAGTGCCTCGTCTTTACGAGACTCACGATGGTCATTTTCAAGGCGCGCACGAAAATGTTTCTCTCCTTCGTAGATTCTGGATTTTTATTTCATTGTCATCCTTTTGTTCCGGGCGTATGCATTATTAAAAAATTTCATGATTGACCTACTGTCCTCATGACCGAAAGCTTTACTCAAATTAATATTGAAATGTCGAAAAATAAAAACGAATTTCCGTCGATTCTGGGATTTATCCATGACACTAAAAAATATATAAACGACGCGATGGTTTCGTGCTCATCTGTCTATAAATATGTGCACGTGTGGAGCTTCATGTACGTAGATGCAAGAGAGAGGGAGAGAGGAAGAGAAAGTTGTAGGAGCGAGGGTGAATGAGAGAGCAAGAGAATTGGAAAATGAGAGAGATGAATAGCTGAACACGTGCAGGTTGTGCGAATAAACTGAGCTAATCGATATCGTCCAGAGTCGAGTGGATTTTCGTTGTCCCGTCCCTCCGCTGGAACGGGAAAAAATTTAATTGTACGCGCACAACCGTGTACTCCTGAAAAAAATCAATAAATAAAAATCGTGAATTTCCATCCATTAATTTGCTGGAACCGGTTATAGTAGAAACTATTTTTTTAGACTAAATTGACATCTATATTCATATATACGAGTGCCTTTGAATGAACTTCTAGTTTATTGGCAGTGAATTATTCGATTGAGGTTTCAGTAATAAAGTTTTAGACTTTTGAAAAAAAGAACATCTACAATGCAAACACTGTCATAAGCTAATGCAAACGAAAATATATAATTTCGTCGGATATTCAACAGGTGAAAAAATAAAGGGAGAAAAAATAAGAGTCTCCGAGTCGTGTGTCGTCGAAAGCTCAGCTACCCCAGCGAGCTTTTGACGAATCGACCGCATGATTTTTCACCTCGAGCTGGCGAGAATCACGCACACACGAGACGCGATTTTTACGACGTTGTAATTGCTATCGCTTCACGGATTCGCGGATGTTCCGTCATCTTCGACAGCTTACATCAGCTTTGTTTTATCGATCCTCAACTTTTTTGAACGATTTTTATCATAAACAAGTTCTGCCAGACTCAATCCTACATGCGTACCCATTAAATCTTCGGTATAATTTTGCGGATATTATTCGCGAATACATACGAATAACAAACGTCACCTTTTTTCAATTGTTTATTCCTATTCACATAATTTGGTATCATTTTTCCTTTTTTTATATTTACATATATTTTGTTCATAATTACTCGCATTTTTATTATTTCATTTGCTATTTTTCGTACTTAAATTTTATTTTCTATATTTATTTTATCATTTTAAGCGGTTGGTCTCGGTTAATTATTGAATATTATTAATATCTGAACATATGGTTAATGTTTGAAACAATATTCTGACGAAATGAGAGTTCACAGTACAATTAACCTAAATATAACGCGAAGTGTGTTATTCGTAAAGGAAAACCGGGCGAAGTTTTCGTCGTGAGAGTCAAAAGGATCGATTGATGCCCGCTGTCGCTTGAAAATAGAGCGAGGGGGATATACAACTCTCTCTGTTTCAAGCCATGCAAAAGCGAGCGTGTGTACCCATACACATATTTCGAGACGGCTACGTGTCTTCTCGTCTCATCGACGTCGTTTTAAGCCGCCACTGTGACGCCTGTGACGTACTCGCATCAGATTCGCGACAAAGACGAAGACGTCGAGACCGTAGGATGACGACGATGAGATGCGCGGAGTACGAAATAGCGCGGACGATATACACGTGTGACCAGCGCGAGGAGCTTGACAGACGCGAATCTCTCCGTAGATTCTGCTAAATGTTGAACATGACCGGGACTTTGATATTCATATCGTGTAAGAGCACGGGTTTGCGTCATAATGACACATTCTAGGCAACGATATTAAATGCGATATCTCGCATAAATAATCGAACGATTCACCAGCGTTCATCCCGAAAGCGCGCTCTCTCTCCCTTTCTTTTTCTCATCGCATCGACTGGAGCGCGATTTGAAAATTTAACGAGCGTCTTCGTCCCGGTTTCTCCCGCGGAGCTGAATTATTACGCTGGATGCAGAGGTATAATTGATTGTCGCCGAGAGATTCGCCTGGTTATCAAATAAACATAACAAAACGCTACGTGGGGGTAAAAATATTACAAAACTCAAATGGAAGATAAATTTCGGTGAGGAATTTTCCATTTGGCTCGGATTTTCCATCAAATCGCAAGTTATTTACGAAAAGTTTGGTATCCTCGCTCGGGGATGAACTCTCTCATAAAATCTGAACGTTTTCGAAGGGTTTTCAAGGAGTCGGGAGCAGAGGAACCGCGGGTTTTCAGAGCTTCGAAGCTCGGTCAACGTCAGAAATACTAAACTGTACAGGTTTGCGCATAAAGCATATATATATATGTATACACAGTGTGTACAGAAATATCCCATTCAGTCAGAAAAGCGAAAGAGAGAGAGAGAGAGAGAGAGAGAATAGAAAAGAGGGGCGAGCGACACAGATCGGTGCAGAGAGGAAAAGCTGGAGCCAACCTCTTTCCCCCAAGCTTCAGTTTCTCCCTTGGCCCTTTGTCCGACGTCGCGTTTCCTACTGCTCATCTAAACGTTCCTCCCTATCTCCATCACCGTCATGACTCCGTTTTCTCTCGGAGCGGAGCTATACACACAGAGAAAGATATATCCTGCGGAGAGATTACGGCTGTGCAGCCAACCCCGGACTTGTACCAGGATCAGGCAGAGCGCCGGAGCGAGAGCCCGTGAGGGGCGGAAGGCAAGATGAGAAAGAGAAGTTCTGTATAGAGAGGCTGAAGCCGAGAGCTTGAAATCTGGTCTTTCCAGCAAAAGGGAAAGAGCGAAAGAGGAATAAGGGTGGATGGGCGAGAAGAGAGCTCGTTTCAGGTTAGTGCTCGTGCGCTAGAAAATGGGGTTGCTTCGACGTCTACGTCGTATATACATGTACTGGATGTATATAACTATGTACATGTATATACACTATACATATATACCTCTTGATAAATATATACGTTTTCCTGCAAGCTGAAACGAAGAGGATTCCGCTGGGGGTAGAGGGAGAGAGCGAAGGGGCCGGCTGCTGAGAGGAACGGAGGGTTACTCTCTTTGGCTATGGACGAGGCAAAAACGAGCCAGACGTTGACGCGCTCCTGAACCAGTAAAAGTTTAAGCCTCCCTCGTAACTCTATCTCCCTCCCTCGCGCTCTATCTCTCTTCTCTTTTCTTCCTCGATCCCTCGCGATCATCATCCCGAACTGTCGAGACTCGCGTCTTTATGCGTCAGTTACTTTTGGCCTTCTCTCCCCTGGCAGTACCCTTCCTCTTCCTGAGAATTCATCCGCTGCTCAGGAATATCGGTGCCAGGAAGCACCAGAATTGGAAAGCTTCTCTCAGCTTTGTGTTTGTCAGTTAGCGAACATTTTTTTCGACGAACGCTACAAAAAATTTTTTTTTTATTCAACATTTTTACGATTTAAACAAAAATCTCGAAATTTTGTAAACAACCAAGAGAAAGAATGAGAGTTACAGTTATTCTTGGGAAAAAAATTGGAAAATGATAAAGTTAATCTAAGAATAAGTCCTGGATGGGTCTCGTGTGTAATTTTCCAACTCTTGTCATTCATACCGCGATGATTCAGGCAACCCGCATGGGCCTGAGGTATTAGTTCGCTTGATTAGTATTCCAAAGATTCCCCCAGGGGGTGTCCTCGATGCTCTCGCGTGTCCGAGGACATTCATGCACACAGAGTGAAAGAAGAGTCGGAGAAAAAGAGCGCGCGCGCATGATGGGAGTTTGAGAGGAGAAAATATGAGTCGAGAGAGCGATGATCGACGAGAGGGGTTCAACATTCAGAGAGAGCAGAGCCTCTCGTTCCTTTTTCTCCCAACGCGAAAGAAAATTCACCGTTGCGAGTTCAAGGTTCTCCATCACTTTTCTCTTCTATCTCTTTCTCTCTCGATGTCTCTCTCGATTTTCTTTCTCACTTTATCCTATTACGAATATAAGCTCTTAATTCCTTGTAGGGCTCTTGACTTCGGCCATGCTACATTGACATTTCTCCTAGCTCCATCTCATTCTCTCGTTCATTTTCACTCTCCTCGTCTTTTTTTTCCTCCGTCTCTCTCATCTCGCTTCTTGGATCCCGCATCTCAGCTCGTTTCCAGCTCACCCACTCGATCCGAGAAACGTTTTTTGGCTCTCTCGTTTCTCTCGTACCTCCGCCAGTCTCCCACGAATCCTCCAATTTCTCTGGATCGCTCGGCGCACACCGATGAAACACACCGCTCCGACAAATAACGTCCCCCCCGGATCGCCCTCGATCTCTGTCTCTTACGCTCAGCTTCGGAAAAAAAGTTCGAGTCCGAGAAATAAAATTGATTAAAAATTATCCCGCAAAATATATTCCTTAGAAATGAACGATAGTTAATATTTTTCACTCTCACGATACAACTGGATAAACTTCAAAAATTTGTTTCTTCGAATTTCTATCTTGGACATTGAGGTGTCTATCGCGTGAGTAAAACCGAATGATATTTATGTGACATTCTGGTAGAATATATATGTATATAGTATATATGTATAGATAGAGGAGAGAGGAGAGCGAGAGGATATAAATGAGTGTATATACGAGAGCAGGAACGGCGAAGATGAGAGCGACCAGCGGTCGAATTTACAGGGGCCGGGTTATAACGTTGGCGTCGGTCAGAAAGGGGAATGAGAGGAGACGAGAGAGACAGAGAGAGATAGAGATAAAGAGAACGAGAGGGTGAAGAAGGGTGGAGAGAGGGAGACAGGAAAGTGGAGTGAGTGACGAGGGAGCGCGAGAGAATCGCCCGCCCCGGCGTTTCTACCCCGAGCAGCCCTCTGCTCTTTGCTGGCGTCGCTGAGCCGCCTCTGGTGGTGCCTCGAGCCCTCGAAAAAAAAGAGGAAAGGAACAAGAAGAGAAGTGGGCGGTTGGGAGGAGAAAGGAGAGGGGAGAGGGAAAAAAAGGGAAGAAAAAGAAATATAAGGATAAAAAAGAAAACGGTAGAGATCCCTCTACCAATGTCAGTGAAAACGGGGCCAGGAGTGGCGTTGCTACGACTCTCGCTCCTCCGGTCGAGAGAACGAGAGGGCAGGGAGACGCAGAGAAGCTCGAAAACCCGAGAAGTGAGAAAAAGGGTCTCTCGCCTTCTGTAACGCTAGAAATAAAAAGAAACCTGGGGAAACGAGAGAGAAGGAGATATAGAAAAAAAAGGAAAGAAAAATGGAGCGAGAGAGAAAGAGAGAGAGCAGGAGATATAAAAGGGGAAAAGAAGCAAACCTCACAGCATCCGCCGCCCATCTCTTATATTTCACCCACACTCGCAGGCGACTCGATTTTTTTTCTCTCTTATTTCCACCCTCAGGTTTTCCTTTCTCCCTTTTATACGGACATATACATATATATATATATATATATATACGCCGTATGTATATATACATAGATCGACCTCTCCAACACTCTCTTTTTCCTCTCCCTTTTCCCTCTGCCCTTTTTTCCTCCTCATCTCTCTTCCCCGTTCCACCTTCGGCTTTTTCCTTCTTTATTTTTCGCTCTCCGGATGGCTGCACCCTGGTGGGTTCCTCGAAGGCTCCACCGACGATTCTCCCTCTCGCTCTCTCCTTCTTTCCTCCTCTCGCTTCACGAGCAAAGCTGCCGTGTGCGCGCTCTTCTTCCTTTTCGCCCACGGCGGTACTTCGACTCTCCTGTCTGGCCCATATAGAGCGCAAACCCGTATAGCTCCGTACCCGCTGGCTCCCGTTTTCTCAGAGAGTCTCTCTACGGAGCCTACACACACGGACTACCCGCTCTCACATCTAAAACCTATCCCTGAAAGGTATCGATTGCTGATAGCGAAAACGGCGTAACCGACACGATTTAGCCCGTATCTCGACGAGGGAGTCTCGTCCTTCGAACTTTCTCGGGGGGATCAATCGAAGAACCCGATGCGTGTGTATGCTCGAGCGAGTGTGTACTCGCATCAGCAGGAATATCCCATGGAGGATATACATGTACGTATATATTTCTCCATCCTCCGAACGACCAGGCGAGCAGGAGAGGTACGACCCTGAAGGGAAACCCATGAGAACGATGGAAATGGAAAAGGTTCGAGCTCCTTCTGCGTCTTTTTTCACTCCCTCTCTTTTTCTTTCTCTCGACGTTCTTGAGCTCTTTTCTCTTCTTACGAGCGAATCGTACGTGCTTCGGTCCGAAATCCTTCGTGGCCTCGAGCAACCTCGATATCCAAGTCTGGAGAGATCTCCAGAAAGGGCTAAGGGAAAGAAAAAAGTAAACTGAGACTGGATGGAAAACAGGAGTGAAAATCTTTGCCATGCTAAATATAGAACGAAGGGGATACGTGTGTAAGTGCGTGTGTGCGTGTGCGAGAGCGGGGAAAACGTTGAGGGGCTTCGTTAGGACTACGATCAACGAAACTGATACCCGTCGGGAGCAATTAGGTACGGACACGCCAACTAGAACGATCAGAATTCACCCTTCGTCGTTTTCCTCTCTGTCGCATTCCCCCGTGTGAGTCAGAAAAATTGATGAAGCGGTCATGGAAGAGGAAAAACTTTATTTTAGATTTAATTAAAATATATTTTAACTCTTAGAATTATCTTTGATATTTTGAAATTTGGAGGTTTCGAGACATTTTAAATGTCCAAATCAATTTTTAATTTTTCTAATAACGTGATACTGAATGTACATAGATGAGAATTACGAGAAAAGTAGTTTATCATCGGAAATTAAGAGCTTGAAAATAAACAAAAATTATTGTTCGATATTAACAAAACGACGTTTTTCTATTTTTTTAATTCAAAGAAAATTTTTGATAAAATGTGGTTTAAAATGTATACCAACAACATATGCGCGTACCATGCTCGTCGGGAGAGAAATAAATGTGTACGAAAATATTTAAAACCGCTATGTTTCGCCGGTTTAACGGTAAAGGCTCCCGGATATCGGGAGAGCCCGAGACTTCGGAGATTCCGCAGGATGCTTGGAGGCTTTTCTAGCCGGTGACATTGGCGAACTCTCGGAGGCTTTGAGAAAAGAAAGGATGAGAGATAGGAAAGGCTCCTCAGCTAGCATTGTAAGAGAATATCATCATCGTCATCATCACAATGATGATGATGATGATCATCGTCGTTGCGCGTTGCATCAGAATATAGCGGATCGCGAGAGTCTCTCGTTTGGCCTTGTCTGTAGAAATGGCCAAGCGAGGTACCGTTCGAATTCCCGGGTGTATTCATTTTTCGAAGGACGCACGTATATATCTCGTTCCTCTCACAAGTGTGCGCGCATCCCGAGAATCCCGCGAGATAAACTCATTCGCCGTCGCGTCTTCGACTGTAGCAAGAGAGGGGCGTAATTCCGGCAGTCTCGATCGCTAAAAATTCTCTCGATGTTTATCCTCTTTGCATCCTTTTTCACGAGCGTAGATCTTAAATCTTCCGTGAGCAGACGCGCATTTCTAATATTTCCGGTTTTCGAAGCCAGTCCAACGGCAATGCGATTTTTGTCAAAGCCAATTTTTTTTCTTCCTTGATCTCGATCGGCAAATCCTTAAATTCGGGTCCCGCACGATTCGTATCGCAGGGGATTTGCGAAATGTCTATTCCAAAGTCCAGTAGAGAAAGAGACACCGATATATAGGAGATGATCCGCGTCGATTAAGCCTTCGACGCCTATGCCTCTCGCGATCTTCCTCGATCGTTTCTTTTTTTCTCGTTCCTCCGCTTCTCAACTCTCTCTTTGGCTCACTCGTTCTCTCTCCCTGCTTACGTGTTTGCCGTTGCTGCGCTCTTGAGGCACTCGCAATTCTTTTTTCTTCCTCTCCTTTCCTTTTCTTTTTTTTCAACCTCTTTTCTCTCTTCGCTCTCGCCTCTTTGCGTGCGCTCTTTCAAAGCTCTCAGGGTTCTCTGCCTCGCGTTCTTCTCCCCACTTACCCGTCGCTCTCTAGCTTCGCCTCTCTCTTTCTCTTTCTCAATACGCTCTCTCGGTCTCTCACTCTCCCTCTACCTCTGTTTCTCTCTTGCTCTGGTGCACAAGAGCGTGCTAGATCTCTCTCCGGGAGCCCGGGATATCCGTGAGCTCTCAACGAGACTCGCAGCCAGAAAGAGAGAAAAAGAGAGAGAGAGGGAGAAGCATCAGCTCCTTTTTCCTTCGTCTCTTTTTCGCTCGCGCGCTCTTGCACCCGGACGCCCTGGCTTACTCCCGTTCGCGTCATCGCCAAGTATAATATTCCCCGCTGGCAACGGGTGGCCCCTGCATATGGAGACTTCTCCCTTTTTTCCTCACCGGATCTCTCTCGGACACATTTTGCTCGCCAGAGATTGAAAAAGAGCGAGGGAAAAGCTTGCGCAAAACCGACGAGGTACAAAGACCGAGTCATCCCTTTCGTATAGTGGAAATAAACAAAGATGCGGAGAAGAAGGAATCGTCGAGAGCAGGATGAGTCGAAGTCGAGGAGAGGTGGAAAATGAGCGACAGAATTGAACGAAAGGAGAAAAACAAGGAGTGAGGAAGCTAAAGTAGAGTTGAACAAGAAGAAGAAGAAGAAAAAGCTTTGTCCATTGGAATTGGCTCCCGCACAGCGTTACCTCATTTTTGCTTCTTCATTTTTATTCTCTTCTCCATATCGCCCTTTTTTACATCCTCTTCTTCTTCTTCTTCTTGCTCTTCTCGGAGCTTGAATAACGCACTTGAAAACCTCCCCCTTGTCCCGGTCCTTTCAGACTCTTCGGATCATATGTGTTAGTGACTCACGAAAGAATTCCCTTCGCCGACCTCGCGCCGCGGCGCGTATCTCGTCAATTACTGGTTGATCGATGTAAAACGTGCGGAGCTGGCACCACCGAGAATAAGAGAGAGAGAGAGCGAGAGAATTACTGTTCTCGTCTTGGTATATTATACTCATATATATAGATAACGTATATAATACAGAGAGAACGTATATAAACTAGCCTCTTGGTCGGCGAGGCCAAGCCGTTCCGATGCCCCTCCCTCCCCCCTCACTCCCGGGCATCTCCGTTGCTTCTCCTCCTCGGATCCCTCGCCTCTCCCGGATCGCACTGGGGGCCTTCTTTCATTTCCAGGAAGGCATAACGAACGAAATGGTCTTGGAGAGGTATTAGCTGAGAGGAGGAGACGCCGAACAGGGAGAAAAAGATAGGAGACGAGAGGAAAAAAAAGAAAAACTGAAGGAGCATCCTCTCTGGAAAATCATCCTGTTTCGTTAATGCTGATGATAAAGAGTGTAAAATCTCTTTTTACGTGAGGTGACGCGATAACAATATGGGATATAGATGTAACTTTCCATCAAAATGAGCATTTTTTCACACTTTCGTCAATATTTTCGTATTTTTTATTGTTTCTGATATAATGATATTAGTGAGCAAAATTATTAGAAGAATGGGGAGAGATAAAGAGAAATTGGTCGAATGTTTTTCGATTCAAGTCTTACTCGATCAGACAAAAGGTACAATAGAAGTCCAAAGTAAACAACTAAAACGAATATTCGACTATATCACATATCGAATATCATATATCAGATTCAACTTAGTACTCGATAGTGTACAGATTCCAAATAATATTTATATACGTGATCGAGCCTCAAACCGTTACACGTTTGAGATTTCAGATCGCGAGGTATTGGTAATTTTTTCTCTCCTGGTTTTCTTCTCGGTGGGAGACGAACGAGAAATAAAAAAGGAAGAGGCAGAGAACGGACAGACGAATGGGAGACTGTTACACCCAATTGTCCCTCGTTGCTCGGGGGTCAAGTAAGGTAGCAAGAGAGAAAGAGAGATCGTACATGTGTCTATGTACGTGTGTGTATGAGAGAGAGAGAGAGAGAGAGAGAGAGAGAAACGCGTTACGTATATACAAAGTGAACGAAAGAGGACGGTAGACATCGTCGTACCTCGAGGTCCCAGCCTGCCATTGAATGTAACAACTCGTGCAGTTCCACACACGCGCGGCACGACGAAGAATAAACCAGTGGAGCAGAACCGACGTTACCCAGACCAGACCCGCTCCGAAATGCGTGAAAAGAGTTTCACGCCGGTTATACTTGTTATTATTATTCGTGGCTCTCGAGTCCTAGCGACGCATACACACACGTATGATATTTTATGTATTGCCAACCGGATGAGAGACGGTCGTCAATCGAATGTCATAGACACTGATGCGTCATTAATGATAAATACGAGATCCCTCTTTCTACATCTCCTTTCTCTCCTCCTCATTTCATCGAAACTCATCGAAACTACAAATTTTCGATTCACTCTGTATTTATATTTACGTTTCTACAAATTTTTTTACGAGCATCAGGCGTTAAATGTCTAATTCTCGTAAAATTGTACGCATTTTTCGGATGTGATTAAATTTGTTGAGTCGGAATTACTCAGAGCTGAACGATACACGCTTCTCCGATGAATCGGAATGTAGATTGTATATACACATACACAAAACATATACATATGTACATAATATTATTTTAGAAAAAGAGAGAATCCGCGAGGTCGATATGTGCGACCGTTTGGTCCCCACGAGGGGGAGCAGAAAAGAGAGAGAGAGAGAGAGAGAGAGAGAGAGAGAGAGAGAGAGAGAGACAGAAAGAGAAAAAAAAGGAAGAAAGAGGAGCTTGAGCGTAGTTTACGGTCCTCTCGTGCGTATCTCTCCCCTGTCGCACACACGGGAAAAGAATAAGAGAAGAAGAGGCAAAGAAAGAAGAAGAAGAGAGGCGAGTGAACGACGCCACTGCTTTTTTTTGGCCGCACACGTGTGAGGTTATCCCGCTGACGGTGACCCCATCATCCTCCTCCACCTCCGTCCCTCTTTCTTCTCCGACTTCTTTCTCTTTTTTTACTTTTTTACTTCGATGCCGCCGCCGCCGCCGCGTCTTCACTCACTCTACGCTCTCTGCTCTCCCCTTTTGCCTTTGCACGTCACACTATAATACGCCTCCCACTTCAAAAAAAAGAGATAGAAAGAGAGAGAGAAAGAGATAGAGATAGAGGGAGAGAAGGAAAGAGAAATAGCCCTGAGGACCGAGAGAGACCCGTATTCCGCCAGCATCGAAAAAGCTTCGCCTCATTCTCCCATTTTCCCATCGCCCATAGAGCACTCCTTACATGCTCTTCGATGTTAGCCTCGAACCAATTTTTTTCCGTTTCTTCTTCGATCCCTCGTCTCACAGAGATATTCGGTTTCGCAATTCCTCATGCTCAGATAAATCGTTTCTCAAAAATGTCACACTCGGGTAATAAAAAAATATCACGAAACATTTATATTCTTCGATAAATTGGAAGTCATTTCTATGGAAGTCCGATGTAATATTACGAAAAGTATATATGGTGCCGATATATATTTGTGTAATGAAAGAAATGGGCCAAAATAAACATAGGCATTTCTGAGAAAGTCTACGGTTGATGTCATCGATCTATTCCTCCATCTCTAATCGCGATCGTCGTCATCGTCGCGGAGCTTCGAGAGCCTCAAACCCGAAGCGATTGAGGCTCTCCGTCTTGGCTGAGAGCGTTAACGCGAATATACAACATATACGTACATCCATATAAATCTATATATCAAGGCAAGATCGCGGTATATACGTACGCGCTAAAGAGAATAACGTATGTATAACATTGCATTACATCGGAGCTTACGCTCGGAAATATTAGTACACGTGTGTGTGTGTCTGCCCGTGAGCCGTATAAAAGCACCCGTGGCTCCTGAAGCCGCTTGACCCCTTGACCTCTCGCCAACTCGTTTGCCTTTATCGCACTCTGGTACATTGCTCTTAACATCGTGTTACGCGTACATGTGGATCGCTTCTCTTTTTCTCCGCATCTCGTTGGCACATAACCGCGTATCTGCTTGACGTACGCGGAGCAGAAAGTGGTAATACGCATTTTAGTTCGGCCAGAGAGTCGGGGCTGTTATAATATTCTCTCTATATAGGAGGATCCCGTTTACCCTGCACGGGAGAGGCTCACGAAAAAGCTCCGCTGGGGAATCGTGCCAACGACAATTCGTTCTCGTCGCGATCTCGTCTTCGTCGCGATGATGGGAGCGGAATTCTCTGCTGAGCGACAAACAATTGCCGCCAAGTGGCTTAATTGCAGCCAACTAAACAAATGTTCTCAAAGTTTTTCTCTCGCTCTCTTTATCGTCATTCTTCTCGATACACGGACGTGCGCGCTCTCGCATATGCTCTCTGTAGAGCCGAGAGACGAAATTGCCTTCGTATATGGATCCTCTTACTCATCTCTCGCCTTTTCGGTCTCCTTCCCATTTTATCTCGCTCCTTTTTATTATTCTCTTCTGCTTCCTTTCCTCTTCCTATATACCCCTCTTTTTCTCTCCCCTTATATTTTTCTTCCTTCTCTCTCTTTCGTTTTTTTTCTCTCTTAAAAACCCGAGTGCCGTTTTTCGCTGTACCGCGGAGCACACCAAGAGGGGAAATCTTTCCCTCCGGTCGGACAGGTCCGGCGAATATCGTCATCGTCATTATCATTCCCGTGTGGCCCTTCCCCCTTTCGTTCTCTTTTGCTCGTCGTATACGTACTACCCGTCCTTTTCCCTCTTTTTCTCATTTTTTTTTGTTTCACCGCGTCTTTTGCCAGAGCTTCGAGAGAGCTTGGCTCGGCCGTCGTGTCTTCTCTCGACCGCGACGATACTGCGTGTTTCTCCGTGTGCGAGTCTCTGCAGCTTCTGATGTTGATGCCTCTCGGTCCAAGAGGAAAGAGAGAGAGAGAGCGCAAACGAGAAGGAGAAAAAGGAGAGACCCGACCACTCTTCTGTACCGCCCGGTTCCCACACACACCGCATAAACTTGCTCTTCACTCTCCCCTCGATTCCCCTCTGTGTCACTTCTCTCCTTCTCTCTCTCGGGTTTCTCTCAACATACATAAGCTCGTGTGAAAAAACCACGTGACTTCTGCTCTCGGGATATCTTCGCGAGTTCTCTGGCCCCTTTCGTCCGCCCTTTTGCTCTGTAGCGTACTGAAAGGTTCCAAGAGACTCGCTCTTTCCGTCTCGCTCACCCGATCGTCCCTCGTCGTCGAGCCGCACGGAGAGATGCTTCTTTTCCCTCGTTTGAGGTATGTAGGTATATTATTCTATATACGTATATACAGATATACATATGTTGTATATACATGCACAGAGAAAGCCGCCGACGTCGTTACACACAGCTCGGATAAGTACGTTGGCTCCGCGCCATCATGGGATTCCCTTCTGGCAATGGGATCTTTTAGATCTTCGTCTCTCACGTGGCTCTCTATCTCTCTCTTTTCTTCCTTCTCGCTTTGTTCTCCCGCGGCTTTCCTTTCTTGGTTGGTGCGTCTATGTCTCGAGTGTACCCCTCTGAAGCTTACGTTCTGCCAAAAAAACCGAGTTTCTTCACTCGCCAACGCCGCCTCCTGTAACCTATCGTCCGTGTGCTTATAATCGATCGCTTCGAATCTCAACATACCACGGATTCGTCCCTTCGTCCGACTGTGCAACTCGGAGAATATCTTTTTTTAGTGATAACGTGGAAATTCGATAGAATATTACAAACGAAACTCATTTTGTGCATGGATTATTTTAGAAGTCTTTTTGCATACTATGTACATTACGAAAGTACAGATTGTATTTTTGTTCGGTATCGATCACAGTCGAGGCATTTCGTTGAGAATTTTATATTTGGATCGGACCATTTTTTGACAGTGTCAAAGGTCAAAAAGTCTGGTCGTTAAGGTGAGCGAACTCGGATCGGTCGATCAGACCCCGGGACTGGGGATTCTCATTAATATCAGGGCACATCCGGCGGAAGTGGGGCGGCCCCCGCGTTCGCGTAGGTGAGAGAAGCGTCGAGCGTACATCTGTGAATATGCGCGCTTATGCTTATACGCGTTCGTGTGCAAAACGGTGGGTGAACACACACGGGATTCGAGCAAACGTTTTACATTTTAACACCGCGGGGTTATAAACCAGAAGCTCACTCCCTTCCCTTGTACCCGAGGACGCAAAATTTTCATCCGGTTGAACGTTTTTGCAGAGGAAAAAAAAAAATATTAAAAAAACATCCAAAGTGGCTTTTAACGAGGATTTTTAACTTCCGTTAGCAGACAGTATTTTCAACGAATCGACATTTTACAATTGAAAAAGAGACATTTTTTCATTCAATAAAAAAAAAGACTTTTTGTTAAAAAAATCAATAACACGTGTCTCCTGATCGGAATTTTTCCTATTGATCCAGACATTTTTAGTATTCTCTGATCAGAGTTTGCCCACAATTATCGAATAACAGCTGAACGAAAACTGATGTATTTTCCTGAGCATCAAGGTTTTACCCTATTCTTCCATAACGAGTTTGGTAGACAATTTCGACCCAATTTTCAAGTTATATTCTCCGCGTTACGTGTATACAAATAACGATTTACACCCGGAGGCAGCTTTACAGAATTATTTCTCTCCGAATTTTTGAATAAAAATCCGTACAGACCGTCTCGGAAACGGTGCGCACCACTTTATATATACGTATATATAATATAAGAAGCGATACACGAGGTAAATCGGGTTATATTGAATTTTTAATGAAAGATTCTTAAAATAACGTTGCACAGCGGTTTAGCATCGAATCTTTGCGATGTATTCGCCCTCGTTCCTTTTTTCACCCACTCTTCCTATTCCCGCTCTCACACTTCACCGATAAGTTCGTTGCTTCTCTTATTTGAATCTCGCTTCCACCACACGCGGCTTCGTCGAGAATTCAGCCAATAAATTCCAACGATTATTAAGCTGAGAGAAAAGAGCTCCCATGAGAAGCTTTTATATACACACAAATTTATAAGTATTCGCAAATTTATATGTATCTTATCTTTTTACACTTATATATTTGCGTTTTTGTCTCTTCTTCCTCTCCTTACCTTGGCTCTCTTGTTCATGATCGGCCTGGAGGATGTAGCGAACTCTTTTTTCACTCTTCCTTTAATATTGAATATTCAAGTTTCTTGCAAATACATATGTATATAACAACACCTGTCTGATAATATATAGTATACGAATCAGCGTACAAATTTCTCAAAACAAGTATTTTACTTTATATAGAAAACGAATTTTATTTGACCAAATACAATATTCCTAAAAGTGTGGGATGGTCGCACATTATTTTTCATCGCTTCAAATAATACATCATTGGATGTTGAAAGTTTCGAGCTCGGATTTACAAATTTTTTATCAACGAGAGACGATTGTAGGAAAATCAAAAGTTCATCAGTTAACGTCATGAAAATAAATAAAGAGCATTCGGTCTAATTTTTGAAAATTCATTGGATGTTGATAAAATTTGAATCATCAGTTCAGTTTTTTTTCGTCACGAGTAAATTGTACTTATTAGCAGAACGACGCTGACAAACGATGCGTGCCGGTTCTTGTTTATTTCTGGTGGATGTGGTCCGCGTAGCAAGGACACGAAATTGCAGGACTTATCCAAGATTGGACAACGCGTCGGATTGTACAAGGCCGCCGGGGCCAAAGCGAAATGCATTTAAAAGTGTTCGCCTGATGCTCTCGCCCCATTTCATCTCTCTTGCTCTCTCGGTGTACGCGACTGGGCGCGACTCGCAACGGGGATACCGGTCGACCTTCTGGATGTTGTAATTCTCGGTGGGATAGTGAGCGAGAGAATTGACACAGATAGAGATAGAGAGAGATATATATACATTATAAAGAGAGACAGAGAGAGAGAGAGAGAGAGAAATAAGGTAGGGCTCTCTATCGATTGTATACGAGTACGAAAGCGCGAGAGACTCTACAAAGATTCTTATATTTATAAGCGAGTCTCTGGTATATGAAAAAATAAAAAATCTAAATGTATATACGAGAGAGCCTGCTCGTTCTCTCGAGTGCTCGAGCCGATAAAGACACGCTGCAGGCCGGAGAAGAGCTTACGAAATCTCCGGTATGCGCGTCCCCCTGCGGCCTCAACAAAATGCGGACTCGGTGCCGTAGGCTCGCGCGATCCTTCGCCGCTCAAATACGGAGGTATATAGAAGGAGAGATCGGGAGAAAGAACGAGAGGGAGATACAGCGGGACCGGGAGACCCGTTAATTTTATAGTGCGCGGAATCAATCAGCGTCGTTCAGTGAGAGACCTCGCTCGTTCGGAATCGATTATCACACGAGAGGATCGCGCGCCGTGAGGTCGCGCGACTCTTCGCATTTTTCCTCTCTCTTTCTTTCTTCACTTTTTCTCATCTCATCGTCTCTCGCGCGCACGAATCTCTCTTGCGTGAATACGTTCTACGGGTGAGAGGAGTAGGGAATCCCCTCGGGGATGTAGCTGCTCGTCCCCGTTAACTTGAAAAATGATCCCATCCTCCGCGAGTCCCCGACATCAACCCCAAGCAACTCCATAACGTTGTGTAATACCATAACCACCAAATGCTCCGAGGATTTATAGCTTTTGCTGCCGATAGAAGAAGCAACCTTAACCAATTATTTCCCGTTCCTCGATTTTTATTGTTTCTCGCTCCTATACGTATACTCTTATCGCCAAGAGCTACGCGAGAAAAAAATGGGAAAAAAATTGCACGATTAATTGACTTGATTTCTGATGAATAAATAATATCAACAGGGAAAATTGGCATCGATTAACCGGTAGAGAATCTTTTTCCTCTCATCCCGGATGTCAGAAATTTCATTCTGATTTTCCTCGAAAGGCAATGATAGCGCAGCGTTTCGAGTTAATATCCGTTGAAAAGGGATAAAATAAAGAGTAGGAAAATGTTTGAATATCCCTGTACATCGATTACTTTGCAGAAATAAACGAGCACTTGCGGATGCTGCAAAGTCTCTCACGCAAGAATGTTTGCACGTATCACAGTTCGGAGGCTCTCTCGCGTTGAATCTTCCTGGCGGATAAGGAGAGAGGTGTAAGTGTGAGGACAAGTAACGCGTCTGTATATGAGGATAGAGAGGCCGAGGACTCTGGGGATTTGCATGCGAATAGCTCGAGATCGTCACGGTCGGGGCGCGTGCTCATTCGGTCTCTTTTCTCTCTCCCTCACTTTATCTCCCATGCATGCACTCTTCGTCGAGACGTCTATAAGCGCAGATGAGAAACCTCTAAACCGAATGTCGAACGGGCCTCCCGCCTCGCAACCCAATCAACATTCGATAACGGTTTTGCTTCTTCCTTTCTGTTGCAGGAGAACATTTCGACCCCGGAGCCCGCCGACATTTCAGAGGATGCCGACCACTATTCCAGTGAGCAAAAAATATTATTATCGTTACTATTACATCTCGTGTGCTCCTGATGTGTATGTCTGCCTTGAGAACGACTCCAATCCATCCTCTGTTTTGCATCAGAATAAATGAAAAGCGATACCGAGCTCGAATTTCATTGCTACAATTTTTGCACTTTTTTTTATCACTTGAACTTGTACTCGAATATTATTTTTCTGGGTATATATATGATGAAGAAGTTTATTTCTTATTGTTATTTTGAGAATATTGACTTTTAATGGAGAACATATGCATCTTTTTGCACGATTTTTTCTGATGAGATTGAAAACTCATTACAATTGTTTTTTTTTTTCGTGCACACCTTTCGGGATCTCTCGCGATTGAAAATTTTCCAACATGTATATATACATTCAGATATATAGTGCATAGGTCGAGCTAGGTCTCGTTGCCATTTCGGTTTCTCTCGTGACCCAAATTCACTCGTGACGAAAGCTCCAGCGGGGTTTGGGGTTGGTAACTGAATCCGCCGTTTCCCAGCGTGTCACACCGCAAGAGCGAGATATCGAGGGCAATCTTAATGATTCAACTGTTATTTCTACAGTCCGGTGCTCTCGTTCCATATATATAGGACGACGCATTTTTAGCCCTTTCCAAATTGACTAATTTATTATCGTGATTTCAATTAGTCTGACATCGAAAGAGGATTTAAAAAAAATCCTCTCCGCTTCTATCGTTTAAACTGTCGAAATGTCTTGCATTTCTGAAAATCTTCAATTTCAACCTTCGAGTTCGGCTCGTGATACATTTTTGGTCTCGAAAAAAAATAGAACAAAATTATTCATGTACTTTCAAGCAGCAGACAAAAACGAAATGAAATGATTCGCAAAATTTTCGAGAAACGAGATTTGAGTCTTAAGATTGAACAAAAATTCGAATAAAGTCGACTACCAATCTTGAATATTACGGACGATCGATGCCGAGGTTACGATGATAATAATTTCCAATAATTAATTCATTATTCAGTAATTTTAATGACATCGCAGTTTGGGACGTTTACCGTGGATATCGCGCTTTTTGGAAGAACACTCTAAATCCGAAAGGACGAACTATCATTAGTTCGAATCACTTCAATTCCAATCAGGCGAAGTAATACGGGATTCCGTTTTCGAAATGCGAACCGTCGTTGATGGCCATTCGTAAAACGCTGCGTGTGCACGCAGGAATCATTTCGCGATATCATGAGCCGAATTAATTGTGGACTTTTATTCTCCATCTCGTTCTATTTCGTCTTTTTGTCTGTCTCTGTCGCTCATCAATGCTTCCGAAAATTGCAATCCGCTTCACAGACACGCACACGAACTCACACACTCGCGCGAAACAGGCGCGAATGGCGGCCTGTGCGCATCAGCCTCTCTTTCTCTTGAAATGCCTTCAACACCGGGTACCGAATCTCAATGAGCTTGCCTGCATCGAAATTCGATAGATTTCCCGTACAGTTTTCATACATTTCGATCCACGAGGATTAAAGAGAAAGGGAACCCGCGAGGGATCCCATTTAAATAAAATTTTTAATCCGTATAACAAAAAATATTTCATATCGAATTATTTTCTTTTTTTTGTTGAGTTTTGAAAAACTGTTTTCATTCGACAGCTTTATATGCATGTTTTAGTGAAAATATTATTTATTTTTTACTAGCAGAACAACTCGTGTTGAAACGATTTTTTGGTTGATAATTATGATTTTTGTTAACTATGTTTTTTATTCAAAAGACATTACTCGGATTTTATTGTGCCAGAATTTTGTATCTCAATTATGTAAAAAGTTTTCGAAAAAATGCATCATTTACTTGCTTCTTGCTTCACCAGGTAAATTTTTTTTTATTCAAGCAGGTCGTTGTAAATACGCTTGACTATTCAATACTTTTTTTTCATTTCTCTTACGAAAATGCCCTTTATGCTCGATTTTACAGACGTTGCTTTTAACGATTAGAGAGAGAAATGTGATGAAAATATATCGAGATTGAAGTGAGAACACAAAATTGAATTGGCACGTTTTAATTTCGGCAGGCGTGCTCATGAAAGACGCGGATAAACTGAAGCTGATGCTACTCGCGTGGAATTATAATCTTCATCATCAGCAGGCACAGGCACAAGCTCAGGCTGCCACAGCTGCCCTATCGCCGAATAATTCGTCCACATCGACTACGGCAACCACAATTGGCACAACTGTCACCAGCCAAAGTGCCATTTCTACGGCAAACAACACCATTAACAACTCCACACTTACAGGTAACACATTTTATCCGCATGAACTAATTGTCTTTAATGTTCACTGTGTCTTTTTCATATTCTCTTTCCTTTTTTATCTAACAATTTAAGTAAATCATTTCGATTTTTTAACTAATTTGTCTTCATATTTGTTTGTACTCGCATTTCATCTGTGCGTTTCCCTTTCATTCGATTTCAATAGATACGACTAAATATTTTTCCGGAGATGCATTTTCAGAATAAAATTCGTGAGGTCAGTGTGCCGTTAAACTCGAATATCTCAATCATCGCGCGGTCGGGGGTAGATTCAGGTAGCCCGTATAATCGGATCTTGGATAAGTGAACGCGTCGAGTCATCCTCTTCACGTTTGGGATATGGAGTGACTCACCCGGTTATATATTCTGTCAAATTGAAGAAAAAAAAATTAAAAAAGCAGATTCTGCAGGAAAAAAAATAGAAATCCGCGAGTAAAGTTCGCAACTAAAGTTTCGCTCGAAAAAAAATGAAAACATTTTCCCGACTCGTTTTCAGCGCTGACCCTTTTTCTCCCTCGTTTTACCTCGCGGTTTCATTCAACGAGAATTTTTCTCTCTTCGAAGGGAGCTTAGAAAGGGAGAGAGAGAGAGAGAAAGCAAGAAAAAGTATATTTACTGTTTTGAATACCCGTCATCCAACAAATTCAAGATTTTACACCTGGCGACTTTTTCTCTCTGAGCGGAGTGGAAAGAAGGACGAACGGGAACGTGTTCTTCGGCTCGTGCGTGTCTCTCTCCATTCGCTGGTCCCACGATCTCACCAGTCGGTCACCCTGACCATTTTCGTAATCTTCGTTCTTCATCTCCCTCTCCTCTGAGGCACGATTGCCATTTATTCATAACCGTATTTTTTCTTCTATTTTCCCTTCTCATCGGCAATCTGTCGCTGGCGACCACGCGTTTTCGATAAAATCGACGCAAAAGACGGGTGCATCCACGCTTTCGGAATACTTTCGCGATTTTAATCTCGTGACCAGTGTTCGAGATAACGAGACGGGGATCCTAGAATCCGGACGATTCGTTCTCCTTCTTACGACCCAGCCAAAATCTGCGAACGTCACTGGACTCGTGTATACACGCGTACGAAATTCTTGATCGGAGAAAAAAGGAATTTCGCAATTCTCCAAATATTGAGACATCGCGGAGGATCCCACTGGACGAAGCCATTATTATTCAAGACACGATAAAAATAAAAATGAAAAAACAAATAAATGTTAACTCGAGGATAAGCTGCAGGGAAAATATATTTTAAAATATTCATTTTTGAGTATTCCGAGCGAAATGAACATCAGCATGGCTCGTTTTGGGATATCTTATACAATCTTTTAAAATGAGAACGGGAGAATCACGACTCGACTTCTCTCGCTTCTTTTTTACCCGAAGTTTTAGAGAGTCCGCGAAGCGAGACGGTCGCGGATGACTCTGGACTCTCGCGTCATTAGCATCGCCGTTTCGTGTGTTTTCACATCTCCCTCGCTCTCTTTTTCTTTCTAGCGTGCATCACCATTGTCGGCGTGTACATAATCTCGTGTGCGAGAATACAAACGCCGTGAGTCGCTCTCGCGAACGAGGTTGCGGAAGGATAATTCACCGAGAGTCTCGTCGTCGACGGTGGCGTCGGCGTTTCTCGTCTCTCGCGAGAGTCTCCGCTCATCCCCCTCCTCTCGTGTGTCTTTGCTCCTCTCCTTTTTTTCCCCCGGCTCTCACATCGCGAAACCGCGACTCGGCCTTCCTTTCCTCGATCTTCTCGCTAGCGCGAGTTAAACTGGTTCCGCGGGTCATTTCTATCTCTCTTTCTCTCGCTCCTTTTCGTCTTTATCTCTTTGAGCACACACGGCACATACGCTGCGGCAGATATTTACGCCCGAGAGATGGATAGAGAGAGAGAGAGAAAGAGACTTGAGAGCAAGATTGCGTAACTATATAACTAACTTTTGGTTTTGTGCTAGAAGAAAACGAGGAGGAGTTATAAGAGAGGACGACATAGGGTACGCGAGAGAGATGAGACTCGTCGAACTCGACGATGCCGCCTTTTCTTACTTTTTTTGTCATTCTCTCCTTCCTTCATTTTTCTCCTTCTTCATCTACGTACATACATACACATCCTCACGGATTTTATACTTTTTCATCATCGTACCTCCTCCGGCATTTTTTTATTCTTTCTTCCTCTCCCCCTCTCTCTCTCTTCTTATCCCCTATCGGATTTTCTTCTTCTTATTTATGCCGTCGTCTTCTTTTACACTAGATTTTTCTTCCACGATTCTTTTCCTCCTCCTCTTCATCATCGCGCGCTCGTCTTCTTTTTCCCTTTTTCAAAATCTCGTACTGCGTTTCATTTGCGCCGCACCCTCCGACCGTGAGGACTCTGGAGGACTCTCCTCCTGTGCGCTCCTCTCGCTCTCGGCCCCATCTCGTATATAACTCGTCTCCGCCTGATAGCCAGCGGAACGAGGAGGAGAGACCAGCCCGAGAGCATATAACAGCAGTCGAGCAGCACTTTTCTGCCAGGACCCGTTTCACCGGGCCGTCTTCGGAATCGATTGAATCTCCAAAGGGCGAATGAGTGAGAGAGAGAGAGAGACCTTATCCTCTCGTATTGGAGAAACCAAGGGCAAAAGGGGCTGCACTTTTCTGCACCAAGAACAACACTCTCGAGCTTCATCCGACACCTATCCGTTTCTCGCGCTGCCTCTCTCGTTGTTTTCTTTTTCATCGATGCGTCGGAGAGAGGCTGCAGAGACGATTGGAGATCCATCCGCAAAAAATTTAAGTCTTTTTTTTCTTGCACCACACGCCGTCTCGTTTTTTTTTCCGCTTTCTCTCGAATTTGCGGTAGCGCGTATCACGTTTCTCTCGACTTTTGATTGCAATGAGGATCCTCGCGTCCGCATGTTACAACAGAAATAATAAATTGTGGTGCGAAAAAAATTTAATCGGGGAATCACATATCTCGTGTCAATTACCGGATTGTGGTTCGTACAATTGGTAAACATTAAGAAAATAACGCCCTTCCTGGAGGAGGTTGGTTTTGGAGATTTTTCGATTCTTCGTACCTGTACATACATCAATCGGATAAGTTTAAAAACTCTGAAAGTCCATCAACTTTTTATGGATTTTCTCAATATTTGCCGTTTAAAAATAGAATTAAATAAAGTCTCTGATTGAAAATTACTTTAACAAAACCCGAGAATAAACGAAGTTTTTTTGCATTTATAAACGAATGCCTTGGGTTTAAGATTTATTGGACACTCGAGACAATTCGCTTTAGAAATAGCGGACAAACGATGTGCGAGGTCTTGGCAAAAGAGTCGGACGCTCGAGCGTACGTCTTCGCTTCCTTTAACTCATTGAGATTGGTAACCGGCTTTCTAGCCGCAACTATTCAACCTCCCCGTACTTACAGCTCGTCGCTGTAAAATTTCGCTACACGTTATACTCTTATATAGAGATAGGCAGACGAATCTTTTGGTGCGAGCACGAATACACGCGGATGCGTTGCCTCCTCCGCTCTCTCTCCCGCAGACCCCGGCTTAGCGAGAGAAGAAAAAAAAGGAGGCGGAGAGGAGGATAAGACACGTTCCTTCAACTTCTCTCGTATCTCTCGCTCTCGTCGCGACGCATATCGCGAAGCCGGTTGCCCCGGGTGGTACACGATCAAATATATACGTGTGTATATACGTATAAAAATACATATACACATGAAATCATCAGGTAAGTCTGTCTCTCGCGTGCGTGCAAGAGCCACGTAGCATGCATCGATCGAGAATCTTTCTTTATTTCTTTATTTTTTATTTCCCTCTCTCGCTCTCTATGCCTCTCTATCTTAGTCCAAGGGAGAAATAAGACCAAGTCACATGTAGTCTCGCGCCAGCCTTCGATGGGCCTTGCGGTGACCACGAGGAAACTGGACTGCGCCGATGCTGATTTCTTTCATGCAGATCTTGCCTCCGGAGATCCTGGCTACGATCGTCCGCTCTAAGCTTGCAGGATCATTACAAACCATCGACAAACAGGACTCTCCGTCCTCCTCTCCAGCGAAGGTTCAGTGACTCGTGTAAGCTCAAAGGATTAACTCCGAGAACGAGCGAAAAGAAAAACAAGATATTTGTTTTCATCAATCTCGACTTATTTTTATCAAAAAGATATTCACCTTGCTTCATTACTTGACGATAAAAAACTGATACCAAAAAGAGTGTGTTACGTACTTTATTTTGGTCCTCGGCAAAAATCAGAGACCTTTCTGAAAGAAATCGCGAATTTTCCAAGCTTTTCATATACGCGTGGTCGTGAAAAATAAGGAAAGAGAGAAAACATAACCCGATTTTCTTTCGTACGTAGCAAGGGGCCGTAGTCAGGTACACGACCTAGAAAAAGGAGCGTCGTTTCTTCGGAGACTGAGAGGTACAGAGAGAAAAAGAGGGAGAGACGGAGAGAGAGAGGGAGAGAGACCCCTTTATGGTTTCGCCACGTTCGACGAGCCCGTTCTCCCGTCTTTCTCTTCCTTCGTGTCGAGGATATGGAATCGAGAATAGAGTTCGTCCGTGTGTACGTGCATAAAGCCGATCGTTGAGTGTGCGAGTGCTTGTACGTGTGTGGGATAAGAGGCTACGCAGCGTGTATAAGCTGAGAGTCGCTGCGGTATCTAGCCCGTCGAGAACCGCGACCGCACACCTAGGTCCATGGCCGACGTTGTGTCGTCGTCGGGGATATATTCGCTCCTTCGTGAAAGCATCGCCGAGTGGTAAAAAAACAAGCTAAAAGAACGAAAGAAAAAAAATCGCGAAATAACGTTCTCCTTGAGAGCGATCGAGAAGTTGACTGGAGAGGGGATACTGTTCGCGCGAGATCTCGCATAGCAAAAGGACGCGACGATAAAAATCGCGAACAGGGATGTCCATCGTTTACGACAGAAGAATTTCAAAAATGTATCCACTAAAAACGATTTTATAATTGATTCGGTATGTCTCGTATTTTTTTATATATACACTTTTGTTCTTTGTACTCTATTTTCGTGTAATAAAACTCACATTTCATAAATTTGAGCTTTTCGCTTCGAGGGATTTTAAATCAAATTTATTGAAATCGTTTAATTTCCCTATAATTTGATTTTCCGTATGGTATACCATTACGTCTATAATTATTTTCATTTTTTAGAAATATTTGTATGCTTAATGCTGTACGACTCGTTTCGTATTTCAATGAAAAGTTGTTAAAATATATTTCCTCCCGACGAAATGCCATTTGAATAATTTTTCTAACTCGAGGGACTATTTTTTGCTTCGTTCTCTCTCCTTTATTCCCGAAATGTCTTCTTCGCCCAAGGATATCAAAGTTTGCCTATGTATAGCGCGCCGTTACAGAATTTTCTCATATCAGGATATTTCTCATTTGGAAAGTTTTTCGTCGTGTTTATTCGCGCACATGTGCACGTATAAACAGGGAATAATCCGAAAGATCGGATGTGTGGGCACGTTTCGCATGTCTCCCTACGAAAGCTTCTATATCCTTTGCGTGGAAGCTGAATCCTTGACGTTCGATTTCCAAAACCCTCCCCGGTGATTCTTCCGCATACAAGGCGATGGGTTTGTTATCCAGACTTTCCTCGCTTTGGGAGACGATAAACCGAAAAGTCAGGGGGAAAGTAGAAAAAGTTAGCAATTATTCGTCCAATCCTCTTTGTCCTCGGATTCAATAAATATAGTTAGAAAAATAATTATAATTAGAAAACTATACTCGAATTGTCCAATGCATTAAAAAATCTCTCATGCAATTCTCATTTAACCGGATAATTTTTACATTAATATAAAATCCAAGAAAGTTTTTCCGTAACGACAGATATGGGAAAACCGGATTTACGAAATAAATATGGAAAAAAGTATACATATAATCATGCATAGAGAAATGTTCGGCTCTTTCTTCATCCCTTTAATCAGCCCCTGTCAGGAGAGTCACTCGTCACGCGAGATCCCTTCACGTGAGTCTCGTGCCACTCATCTCTCCCTTCATGTTCTATTGTATAATATTCATAAGAATAAATATACCACCCACCTGTGTAACCTCCCCTTGAATCCTTATCCTCATTTATCGAGCGTTTAAGATGCATTATTCCAAGAGAGAAACATTTTTTTCGCTCCTGCTGTATGAATACAAAATTACGCATATTTTTAATGCACCAGAATTATTGATGAGATTCATCACAGTAGTGATAATTCGATTATTTATTTCTAGATTCCCGAAACGGAACGTCAGAAATGGCGGATCTGTCGACCACAGGAGTACAGAGTCTGGCTTCGGTCGCGAACAGCGAGGACATGGCGACGCTCTGGGCCTCTTACGCAATGGGCCTTAAGAAGACACCGTCGCCAGCCGCGGCTTGCACTCCTTCACGTTCCGATCGTGACCGAGAGTCGAGCCCAACCGGCGGCGAGGGCACCGGAAGCGCTCATGACGAAACCAGTAGTAGCGGCAACAAGGAGGACGAGGACGACGAAGACGAAGACGCCGATGAGAGGCTCGATCCGAGACATCACGATCCTGAACGTCTCAAAGCTTTCAACGTAAGTACAAAACGTAATTGAAAAAGGAAAAGTTTTCAAAAATTTCATTCTCTTTATTCATGAAAAAACATTTCCACTATCACCGCGTCTTTAAAAATGTGTGACAAGATCTCTATAGTAGATGTGACTCTACTGAGAATGACAGACGTTTCGTCCGTTTCGCGGATAGGATTCTCTTTTTTTTCGTTGGAGTTTCTCTTTGACGGCGCGAGGCCTTGAAGGGTGCTCGAGTCACGTTGCTCCATGTCCGTTAGTGGACGCGGCTTCTTAATTAATTACAATTAGTTTAATGGAGGAACACAGCGATGGACTGGGACGAGTAGGACTGTGAATGCGACGTGAATGTCTTTCTCCTCCGTCGTTTCCTGTGCGCGCGTTTTTCACTAGCTGTTATCGCATTCAATGTCCGTCGCGTGTCCTTGCTGTCTCGGATCTCTCTTTCTAATTCGTAATTATGACAACAAAAATTAATAAATTCCGTTTTTCTCTCCCCGTTCTTCGCGCGATTCTCCGTTTTTCTCGATGTCTTTATCGTTTGATCTCTAACTGGAGATTCAATCCCGACAGATGTTCGTCAGACTTTTCGTCGACGAGAACCTGGACCGCATAGTGCCGATCTCGAAGCAGCCGAAGGAAAAAATCCAGGCGATAATCGACAGTTGTACGAGGCAATTCCCAGAGTTCGCCGAGCGCGCGAGGAAAAGAATCCGGACGTATCTCAAGAGCTGCAGGAGAAATAAACGCGGCAGGGAGGGAGCGCCTTGGGACGCGGTAAATATTTTACAACTCGACTGTACTCGATGCTAGAAACGTCCAGACTAATTATTATTATTATTTTTATTATTTTGAATAGGCGAGACCAACACCGGCCCATCTGACCTCGGTACAGGCGGAACAAATTTTGGCAACCGCCTGCGAAAACGAGAGCGACAATGCGAAACGCATGAGGCTCGGCCTGGAGCCAGTTTCGCAGCCAATGCCCACGCTACCAGCAGCCACGGTGAGTAATCGTTCGATTCAAATGCCGAACGTTCTATCATAAAAAATTAAGAAGAATAAAACAGTACCAAAAAAGAGACGAAAATCTCTTCAAGCTTCCAGGTGTCAAATGAATGAAAAATTTGCGGTCGGGGAAGGAAACGAAAGTTTTAAACCACTTGTATGTTTCTCGAGTTCCTTCTGACACTCGCATTTATATTTCTTTACGAGCTAATAATAATTTGATGGGGGTCCGTGACGAGTTTTTTTTTTACTTTGACGTTACACCCTCGTTCAACCGAATCCGTGAGCGAAACAAGTGCAAGAACTAACCGTTCACTCCTCACGCGTCTCGTTCTAATTTCGTCTGATGAAAAATTGTCGAGGCTAGACGACGCTCGTGATGCGACGATCCTCTCCTACCGAGCAGACTGCTCGAGTATCTTGAATATTTCATTGGTGAACGAATCATCAGATTTTCAGAAACATTCCGACTTATCTTTTTAGCTAATTTAGACGATACGTAAAACATTCATTCAACTTTTTTTTCTACGAAAAGATAGAAATGTAAAGAATTTGAAATAATACAATGTTCAAGGTTGCGAAAAATGTCTTCCGAGCTTTGGTTTAGGTGTGTCGAAAAAAATGGAAAATGGCCAAGAGCGGGAGAAACGGTACAGCGGAAAAAAAGACTGGCGAGTCGAAGGTTTCATCAGAGTAGCGACGATAACCCGTGGGTCGCGCACCTCTCCCACTATCGTTAGGCTAACTTCAGTAACGACGGAACACGCGCGCGCATACACGCTCGAAATAAAAAGAAACTGCACTCCGGCCTCATCGCGTTACAGAGTAACGTGAGAATATATCGATTTTGAAAATTATCATGGAAAAATAATAGTTCAACTTCATTTTCATAATTTTTTTTCCATTTTCTCACACACCGGATGATGTTTTTTTCATTGTAAAATATTCATATTTCCTGATTTAATGGAGAAAATAGAAGATTACGGCTACCGGAGCTGACGCTCTTTTCGTGCAAGCGGGAGGGGAACTTTTGATGTGTATAGACTGTACCGGACCTCTGGCCTTTACTCGACATCCCAACGATTTCACCGTCTCTCGTTCGTCTTCTCCGTAAAATGAGGCCGCTAAAACTCTACGCGTGCAGGAATATCCAACTATCCGACAAATCTCGAAAATGAGAAAAAACCATTTTTTTTTCAAAAGCTTCTACATTACCGAAGACTGTGACCGAAAAGAAAAATCAATTCTTCAACCCGTGTACATGCATTCAAACGGTTAACAGATGGAAAAAAGTTTTCCATCTCTGAAAGAACCATTTACGAGAAAAAAAAAACAAAATATACGAAAAAGGAATTTGATGAGAAGGATAAAAAGAATTGGGTAGTTGTTGAATCGATTAGCGCACACGTGCCCGGATATAACGATAGGCGAGTGAATATAGAGCTCGATATTATTCGGTGTTTGGTGCCGGGAGTGGAGAAAAAAGAGCGCTGGGAGAGTGGCTACCGTGGCGGCGGCGTACACGTCGGAGTGCGCTATCTGCGCTGAAAATCCCTCCGGGAAGCGATAACCCCTTGGCGACCTAAAGCCTAACCCATTAAGCCTCGCGATGCTCACCATTTTACACATTCACGTGTACATACTCGCGTGTGTGCGGGCACGGAGAGTGCGTAATGTCCGCTCGGCGAGCTCGGAGCGTAGCGCGGCTATCTCCCGTACCACCTCTGTATAATTGACGTCAACGCACACGCTATGTGTGCTCGCCTTTCATAAAAACACTTCCCTACATCCGCCCCAAGATTTTACTCTTTTCCTTTTTTTCTTTCCCCTCTCTTATCCCTTCGAAACTCTCTCTCTCTCTCTCATTCTTTGTAACGCAATACGTTTCTTTTATTCCCTTTCTTCATTTTTTCTCTCATATTTTTCTGTGTCCTACGTGATTAATTCAAAATATCGCCAGGGCGTGTTCGTGCACCACGCTCTGTGTCTCTCGTATAATTTAATGCACCTTTTCTCGGTAATTAATTTTTGAATGATAATTTAATAATGTTAATTTTGATAATTATTTTACAAAGCTTTTATCAAATTTGAACGTTTTTTTTCATTATAGAGATTTGTTGAGAGTAAAATTATTTAGTTATTCATCGAAAACAATTGTAATCGAGCAATATCATTAACAGAAGGTGACGTGTGATTTCGAAAACCGAGCGAAAGCACAGCGGTCTGTGTGCAATTAAATCTTTATCCTATAGCCTCCTCGTCTCGTTCTTTCTCTTTTTATACCCTCCTCGTTATAAAGAAAAAAATAATGGAGAAAAAAAAGTTTGTCGAGTTAACCGACGAAGTTCTTCTTTCCGAATTCCCCATGAACTTATTCATCCATCCTCTTTTTATCCACATCTGGGCATCCTCCTCTTTTTTCTTTCTCTCTCCCTCTGTTCTAATCCTCACTCATACATTTCATCGATTCCCTGGTCATAAAGAGCGCAGTTCTCTCGGCATCTGCCAGATAAATTTCACTGGTCTAATCGGTCGGTTGTACGTTTTAAAAATTCTCGAAGCCGAGAGACCAAGAAATCGAGTGACAGACATTTTTCAGCCCCCGACGCGAATTTTGTCCTTATTTTTCGTACTCTTTCTCGACTCGTTGGAAAGACGAGCGCTGCAAGTGTAAATTATAAACGAGCTGTCGAGAATTCGTTGGGAGACGCTCGTGTTAGAAACGACGAGCAAGAAAAATTGTACTCGGACGCGTTTGCTTGCTTGTGTGAGGAGAATGAGAAGGGGGGAATCGATGTTACTAATGTGTAAAACCTCGAGGAGAGGTGGATGAGACTGCTGAGCGATAAAAAATATCTATAGAGCTTTAAAACCGCGTGAGAAACGCGAGTGGGAGTGAACGTGGAGATGAGCGTGTTTGCGGATGTTTCGAATAGCGTTTACACTCCATTTTGTTCAAACAACATCTTCATCGGTGATCAACCACGAGTTTTGCCCTTTTAGTTTCTCTATATCTGCGATTTTTTTCATGGAAGATCGGAATAAATATGAGTGCCGTGAATTAAATCTTTTTTCCAAGATATCAATCAGTTGAGTGTTTCGATAACTAATTCGTCAAAGGAATATATTTTCGCGCGATCACGTGAATTCACAATGAGGAAGAAAAATTTGAGAGTCGTTCACAAACAGCAGACTCACGAGTACACCGGCAGTCAGCAGGTATTTCTTTCTTGAACACGTGCCAAAAGTCAAATAAATAAATCGATAAATTTCCGTGAGGGGTTTCATTTTGGAGATTTTTATTGGCTTTTTTTATTGGGTGGAAGAAGATTGCGGGACCAGAAACAAAACTCCCGTGAAGTAAACAAATACTGATAACACTTTATATTTTATAACGAGGAATCGTCGCTGGATATTATTGAGTTCAGACTCGAGTGGACGCGTTTGGAATATCGAGGCAAATGTAGAGCGGACCGTGCTTAAAAAATGGGAATGAGAGATAATGTTCTCGGTCATCTCTCGACATGATTGTGAAATCTCGCACACTCCCAAATACGATTTTAATCCAAGAATTTTCTTTCGAAATGTGAAACTGCGTCTTCTTTTACATTGACAAAAAAATTGTTTTTTCCTCACAGCAAACGGATGTGCGATCGAGCTTGGACCATTTCTCAAGTACACCAATAAAGTCGCTGCCAGGAAAGAGAGAAGACACACCACCAACGTCACTGACGTCCATGACACCTCTGACGAGTTTGGCCAGTCTGCCAAGCAACACATTGACCTCGACGCCACTCTCACTCGCCCCGTCATCCAAATTAATGGTTCACTCACCTTCGGACAATAAAAATCTCATGAGGTTTGTCTCATAATTTTTACAATATTACAATTCTTTTCGTATCAGTTCGTATTTTTTCAATTATTCCAACATCGTAGTTATTTTGCAAAAAATGTTTGACAATCGGATTAATTTTGTGTTTACAGTACGCAAGCAACGATAGTGAGCTCTTCGTCGGTAAATGGAGTAGGGAGCGGAGGAGCACCGACCGCGATGTACCGACCGAACTTCAGTCAGGCGTTCCAGCGTGCCGGACCAACGACGGTGCCGCCAACCTTATCAGCCGGTCTCTACCCGACGCAGAGTTTCACGTCGGGACTACTGAGCAACGGTACACAAAGTAATACTGACTATCGGTGTTTTTTTTTACTTTGAATAATTGTTTTTTTATTAGTAGTTACTCGAAAATTACGAAAGTTTTGTAGCGTATGATAAACAACTTTTACTTTTCTACATTCATCCTATTTTTCGTACTAGTGCAGATAACTGCTCTTTTTTGACTCGTCAGATAATGAGATTCAAGGTTATGGACATTTCACTGATTTTATGTCAAAAAAAAAATTAAAATTGAAAATTTCTCTAAAAATACAGTTTCGAGAAAACCATTAAAAATGTAGTATATAGTGTGCGGAAATGAGCGAATGACGACCGGTATGTTACATATTTGCCAATTATTATGAAGGATGAACGATCCTGTGATTGTCTCATGTCACAGTGTCTTTCCAGTCGTCATTTTTTTATTTTCAGCACTTGTATAAAAATTCAGGAGTTCATTTTTAAAAATTATTGATCGAGATTATTATGTTAGATGTTCATAACGAAATTTTTCCTGTCACAGGACCGACGGATCTCAGTATGAAAAATACGAAGCCATTGGTGAGCCACAAGCTGAACGCGACGGAAATGACGGCCGTCAAGCAACTGATAACCGGTTATCGAGAATCTGCAGCTTTCCTTCTAAGATCGGCCGACGAGCTCGAGCAGCTTTTGCTTCAACAGCCTTAAGCCACTCGCCGCGATTCGACCAACGATTCTCCTTAAAGGATTACCTGCGGAGCATCCGTGATTTTGTCCTTACCGACGAACCGAAGGAGACGAAAAATATTTAAGTATAGCAGTGACGAAAAATATTAACAGAGACGTCGTAGATGTCATTTTTTCCGAGACGGAAAAACAAACTAAAAACTACGAATCTCTTTTCCGAGAATCTCTGAACAATTTTCCACTGAAAGAAGGAAGTAAATTAACGCACGAAGCGGCCAGATTAAATTAAAGATAATGGTGCGACTTCGAAAAATGCAGCAAGATTATATAACTCTACTTATAAGCGATCTTCTATTTCAGAACTAAAAACGAATAAGCGAGAAGAAAACGAAGAAAAAAAAATTAAACAAAAACAGGGTGTATATAGAGAGGAATTATGAATATTTACTTAATTATCGTTAAGAAAAATGCGAGACGAGAGGAGTGAACGAGAAAGAAAAAAAAATATAAATAAAAATAAATATAATAGATAATGTGTAAACAAAGATGTGTGTGTTGAAGAGAATTTTTGCGAAAGTATGAATGGCTCGAATGAAGAACGAAAAGAGATTTCATCGAGGCGATCGTCATTTTTTTTGGAGAGCTTTCCAATTTTTCGAAGGCTCATCCAAAACGTTGCAAGCTTCTTCTCACGTTCTCTCTTTCTGTTTTTATTTTCTTTTGTTCCTGGATCTTTATACGTGCTGATCGTGGCCGAATAATGTTCGTAGCTTCGCGCTCGCTCGGTAAAAAACAAGAAGTGCACAAGGATGAAGAGAATTTCAATCGCCGTTAGATTTTCGTGTGTGTATATACGATATAATGCGAAAATATATATTATAATATGAATAAGCGTAATACGGGACTCCGGGCGTAATGTGTTGTAAAATACTGATTCAACGGACCATTCTGGTAGCGTAGTTGTCGATCGCTCGTGCAGCGTGGAGATTGTTTATTCTCTCTCTCTCTGTCTCTCTTGCTTCCTTTCTTTCTCGCTCTCTCTCTCTCTCTCTCTTTTCGTCTCACAATTTAGTTCTCTCAGGGAGATGAGAAGTAGCCGAAAAATTCTAGACGTAATTATAACTTCTTTTTTTTGATTGAAAAAAATGAAATCGGAAAAGAGAAAGAAAGGGCAAAAACGAGAAAAGCGAAAGAAACGAATTAACTTTTTGGGCGATTGGGACCATCTGTCACGATCGGACAATACATACGCCAATTTATATATACTCATATGGATTCACGTATATCAAATGAGGAAAATTCACACACAGACACGATACACACAGTGCTACCAAAGAACACAAAATATTGAATAGATAAAAAATAAAAATAAAACGTAGATAATAAACTTGTTAAATTAAAAATGTTTTTTTTAATCTGTTCTCTATTATTGTTTCTTTTTTCTATGTTGAAACGTCGATTTTGCAACGCTCAATCGAAGTACGAGGACAAATGCGAAAATTCATATTTCGAAAAAAGAAAATTTCTTGTGTCGTTGTTCATTAAAAAAAAATTGTGGCTAATTAGGAGAAATATTGCACGTTAATTTTGTTCTCATATTGTATTTCTTTGCTATTCTTTTCTTGTAAATAATTATCACAAGAGTGCATAAAAAATAATGACGAGTATATGTATGTATACAAATTTGTATACGTGAAACTTTCTACTACAATTCAGTAACTGCATCCTCGAGGAAAAAAAATTTTCTGCGAACGAAAATAGAAATTCAATTATTTTCCACATCTTTTTAAAAGTGTTGATGAAAATTGTTCATGTTTTCCGATCGAAGGATCAATTTCGTGAAAAATTTAGATGAATTTCTAAAAGATCACGATCCTAATGAAAAAAAATTCGCTTTGAGAAAACAGTGACTGAGCTGGCGTGAAATTACTCATTTATACATTTATGTACGTATGGATATATGTACATTAAAATAGATTATATAAATATTATATGTATAGACATATGTTATATTCGATATGATGATTGTTGCTCTTTGCGAAGCACACGAAGAGAGTATATATTGTAAAGTGTATATTTACGAGAATGCTGATGATGATGATGATGATAACGATGATTAATGATCGAACTCTATAAACGCAGTTTACACACATTCCACAATTTGGAAGATCACGAGAGCGATTGTTTTATTTTTATTTCGATTTTCATATTATTCTAACTCTTCTTTTTTATCTCGTTTTATTAAGACGCAACTTAAGACGCGACTGTACTTCGTTACTTTGTAATTCGATTGATCGTTACTATTTTTATTTCTCTGCCAGCCTTCTCCCCATTTTTTACAGTGGCATGTTAGCTTGATATTATTTTTGTTAACGTACGTGAACGGCGTTTGGAAAAAAGTATTTTTCACGCGTTTGTCCGATCTAGCCATTCATTTAAGTCATTTACAATTATTTTTTGCCTGTACGTTATGATAAAAAATGAACAAGTGAATAATTTACAATGGATGTAGTTTCATTTTTTTTATTTCCATACCTAAAAAGTTAATTTACATAATACACAAAGACACAGACAGACACGCGATACATTTAAAACAAGTCTCTCGGATGCTGTGAGCACGTCGAATAACGAAAGTTTTCAATTCTCAAATATTTTTCATTGTCACGTTCGTCAGGCGCTATGTAACCGACACTCCGCTTATGTTTACAGATAATAACCAGGGAAGCTTCCAAGTTCAACGCGTACATAAAATAAAGAAAAATAAGAGTGAAGAAAAAAAAATGAACAAGCTAGTCAATCGAATCGATGAGACGATGAACAATCTGAAGAATAGAAAGAGAAATAGAGGGAGAGAGAGAGAGAGAGAAAAAGATTGGTAAAGAGAGATCTTGATTGAGAGTGAGGAAATATATTTCAATTATATTATTATTGAATCATCGTGAATCGATTGACCGGTCCACCGATATTACTCAGCCGCCTCTAATACCAATACTCTTTTAATCCGATAATAGTTACGAATTTAAATAATGTCATTGCATTTTTCCGAATAACGAACACACAGACAGCCGATGAGCTTCGAAAATCCTTGCCCGCTCCATTTTGCCTGCTCCACACAGTTCTACGATCTCCGCTAGTAGAATGAGCCTATAACCGGATCACGGATTAGCGAAACGGACGAATTTAAAAATAATAATGACAAAAATGCGAAAAATAGAAAAAAAAGTATCGAGTCTTAACAATTAGAGACTAAGTTCTCGCAGCCTCGAGTGTCGACGTATAAAATGTTAATAAAAATGAAAAAAAAGGGGAAAAATAATAATAATAATAATAATGATAACAAGGCCATTAGTGGCCAGCTGCTGACATTGATGGGTAAAATCTAATTTTTTTCAGATCGATTGAAGGAGAGCCACGAATAATTTTGTTCCCATGAACGATTTTTTTCCTCGCTCGTGGGATCAGAGTACAAAAAAATTAGAAGTTGCATGTCACTGGCTGCTGGAGGTTTTCTCTGTGATATAACCATTGAATTGAAGGGGTATATCTAACTCTGACAATGAGTGATGAAATGAGGTAAAAAATACTAACGGGCATTTTGGAGAGAGAGAGAGAGAAAGAAAATTTAATCATCGTACTTAATTCGTGGCATGTTAATCGATTATAACGCCGTGCCATACTGAAAAAAAATGAACATGAAATGGGAAGGAAAGTTTTGCCTTTGAATGCATAATGAATTGTTCGCTATTTTCTTTATTTTCCATCCGCATGTTCGAGGCAGATATACCCTTTTAAAAGAACTACAATAATAGAATCCCATCACGACGTATAATATGAATCTTGAAGACACGAATACGTGTATGTCGGTACACTCGGCGGTCGAGAATCAAGGTAGCACGAAACCTTCGATGATGAAACAAAAAAGAATTTTTTAAATGCGAAGAATGGGAAAACAACAGAAAATTGAGCGATAAAACGAAACGAACGGCGTTATATAGAAGGAAAAAGAGAAACGATTTATGAGACGAGGAAAAAAAAGATATTCAAGTAACAGCGAACACGAGCGAGAGTCGAATCGGCGAACTTCTCTAGGTGAATCCTGAACAAATTTTAGACCTCATGAAAGTGTCCGTTCCTTAATCCATACGGGTTACAGTTATACAGTTCATATAATCGCGAATTGATGTATATTGATAAATGAAAAAAAAAATTACTGATAATTTATGATAACATTACTATTAAAAATAATAATTGAATATGTATTTGTTCCTGAGAAAATAATGATCGTAGTGGAAACAAGAAAAAAAATGTTAATTGAAATACTGATAATAACGATAAAATCGATGGTACATACTTTCTTATTAAGTAAACACTATACATTATTTACGAAGATTACCGTAGAGTTGGTACAGTCTTTGAGGATGCCTTGCCTGTAAATGTAACGCGCGTTGAATGAAACAAAACAAACAAATCTTATTATCTTGTAAATGTTTTACCAAATATAACCAATTATTCAACTTAATAAAAAAAACGGAAAAACTAATCCCCGTTTTCTTACACGTATCGCCGACTCGCGATCAATGATCTGCGTCATTTAAACGAAAAGAATTCTTCTTCACTTTTTAAACAGAAAATGAAAAATCGAAAATTGTAAGCTCAAATTTGTGCATTTTTGGATCATCAACTGTTATCTCCGCAACAAAAGATTTGTTAACACACAATCTCTTCGAAATTATGCAATCGCGAAGCGTTCGCGTGAGACGCGAACAAACTAAGAGACACGCGATTCGATCGGTCCCTCGGTAAAATGCGCATCATGAGCTTGATTGAACATTGATAAGATCGATAGTTTTCTATCACTTGTATTATATATCGGTACAAGCTGGTGGAAGGATCTTGTTAGAGGATAAAAGCACAGCGAGGGAGAAAGAGAAAGAGAGAGAGAGACCACAAATGAGCGTGCCATGACGAGATCTGATGCTGCAGGAACATGTGGAATCTCGAAGCGATCCAATGATTATTGCCAAGTGAAAAGCAAAGTGATTTATTTTCCGCGAGGCCCATGCACGTACACGAGAAGTTTCTCCACATAAGCGAGCTTCTGAACGTGTGTTACAGTCGACCGATAATCGCGATGGGCGGATGATATCCGATATGGAAGATACAGGAAGTGTAAGTATATGTGTTCCTATATAATATACTGCGAAAAGATGGAACTTACGTACACACGCGATAACGGATGTACAAGCCTGCAATCCGTACGCTATTTCTTTACACAAGTGCATGTTTCCGCATTTTCGCGTTTTTCCGATTTTTTTTATACATTTTTATTTCTCTCCGGCTCTCGCAATGAACGAAAAAGGCGAGATTCTAGCTTCAGATCCTATCCAAATGAATGAAAGGAATTTCATATAAAGATAATTAATTGATTCAAAGCAGTACATGAGTTATGCTGATGAATTTTTTTTTTACATACATATGTACGGTGTAAAAGTGTTTGCGAAATAAAGATGAAAAAATATCCGGAGGCTTGAAAATCATAACAGTGCGCAACAGGTGGATATATAAAAAAGTTGCGGAACCGTATCTACACGGAAAATGTCGTTTATTGTTCGAGAAAAAGTTTAAAGACTCGAGGACTACGTGCTCATTGTGTTCCACGCTTAATATTGTTCTTATTTGACACTCGCCAACACGGTTATTAAAATTAGAGCCTGAACATTTTGTAAAAGTTTCGTTAACATTTATTTTAATTTTTATTCACTTTCCTTCGAATTATTCTGGACTAGAAATCCGAAGTCGAGGGAACGAGGTAAAATAATGATGCGATTTCATAAGTCCTTGTGCAACTTTCTAAAATCAAGGTTTAAAAAAATGGAAAAAATGTCGTACACCGGATGAACGCTCACCATCGCCGACACATGCAACAACCGTCAAAAAATTCATTTTTTTTCGTTTCCTGTACATTTTACCAATAATTAAATGAATGTTTCAATCAACAGGAGATCGAGAAGAATCCAAGTACAACAAAAAATAACATAAAAGTGAACTCTTGGTCATTTAGTCCCAGTGCAACACACCGCGATGTTGAAAAGATGAAGATGTCATTCGAGACTGTAAAAACTGACAAAAACTTTGATAGGTACGGAGGTAAATTTGCAGCTTGTAAGACGTGAGTTTAAGAAGAATTTAAGCAGAAAAAGTCGAGGTTGGTCAACCAAGCGAGAAGCTCGACCCCGCGGGCGACGAACGGTCGAGAGTCAGCAACAAAAAAAAACTTCGAGATAAAGAAGCGAAAGAAAGAGAGGGCGCAAGAAGGAAAACAAAAAATTGTAGTGTTCTCGCATGTACGCAGAGAGTGCACAGAGCGCGAGCGCTCTTGAGCCATGGCGTGACGTTCCTCCTATCGGCGTGCCACCTCCGGGTGAATTATCGTCGCTTATTAAGCCCTATGTTCTAGGAAAGGACCTCAGGGTTATGTATACTTGCTCCATCTCTCTTCATCCTCCTCGTTCCGTACTTGCACCTTCGAAGCTGCATCCGTATATAGGATCGTGCACTATTCGAGTGCACTGCTCTCGAGACTTTCGCGATCTTCGGCATCCCTCGATCTGCTTTCCTTTTCCTTCATCTCTTTCTTTTTATTCCCATCAGATGTTCGATCGCATCGAGTTTCCTCTTTAACAGAGTTCGCAGCTCCTTCGCAGTAAAAACAAATGATTCAAAAATGTAAATCGATATATGCCGACCGATAAAAAAAAAGAAATGAACAAAAGTTCGATGTACAAGAAACGTAGCTATGGGTGTTAGTCGAGTTCGTGTATTGTAGGATGAACGAGAGAGAAATCTCTCTTGCGGGAATCCTCGGCTAATGTTCGTCTCCCGACCTTCTCGACTCTATAAAGTTTCGAGCGTGTTTTCTGGCCACAAGGATCTCGCAGCAGACCAGCAGACGCAACAAAATATAACCACGAGATTCCTGTACCAGAGCATGTCATCCTGTCTTTTACTTTTTAACCGGAGCTTCATGCAACTCATTCCCGTATGGAATATTCCGTATGCCCGTGAACGATACACGCTGGTGTACGATGTTACAGCTCGGTACAGCGTTACATTTCGCTCGATATGTGCAGAGTTCATTTCCAACCGAGGCCGGAAGAACCTCTATATCGGTTAGCTTGCTAAATTTTATAACGCTGAGTTACGCGATTAGAAAATCTATTACGAAGTCTCTTGGAATTAAACTAAAATAATTTACAAACAATTCAAAACTAGGATTTTCATTTTACAACACCACAAATATATATTTTCAAGTTAACTATTAGATATCATTCTTCAAATATTAGTTATCATCATCGTGGTAAATAAAATCACTCGTGATTGGATTTACTTTGATGATTGATTAGTCATGAGGACGATCTTAGATCGAAAAATGATGTCATCTCCAAATCTTTTCGTGAATCGATTTTTTTTGTCACACGTCCAGTTTTGGTACGACCTGTACGGATATTCGTGAATGTAGATTCGAAAGAATATGAAGAAGCTGGACATGGACCCTTGGGCGGGGTGATCCAGGCTTGCCAGGCATTGTACAGTTAGGATTTCCGAAGAGAAGAGGCTAGGAGCATAATGAGAGGAACGTGCTGGCCTCTGGCCTTCAATCTACACTATAGCTATGCCCTGCGAGTCTTTCCTCTTCGTTTGTCCCTCACGGTGAAATGCCCGCGCCTACACTAACAATAATATACAATTTCTATACGTGTGTAAGTTCAAGAGAGATCGAGAAACTCTGTTGCATTATGTTGCAGGCAATTCTCGATCACGTTGCAGCTGTCAAGAGTGAATGCACACAGGCCAATCAGGACTCTCTCCATTTACCATTATTTCGTGAATCGCAACTCAGACTTTTTAAATACACCACAAATTGTGTTCGCATGAACCTCAATTTGGAAATTCAAAAAATATATTAATCACCACCCACGCCTTTTTCAAGAACAATCACGAAACGATGGAAACATAGATGAAGAATAGACAAGAGCGGTAATTAGTGAAACATTTCGAAATATTTTTTCATCCGAATTATTTATTAATCTTGGAGGAAAGACGTCGAGAATCCTCGGGGATTACGAAAGTTTTGCTCCGGGATTGTGCGTAAGGTCTCGTCGTCCTCCGCGCTGTCGTAAATCTTTCTTCGAGATAAGAAACGTAATGACAGGTGAGGAGGAACGAGGCTGGCATCGTTGACTCACAAATACTCGGATAGGCTCTATTCTTCAGTCGCGTACACGGAGTTCGTTGAATAGGTTTTTATGATTTTCTCTTGAATACAAGCAGCTAACGGAGGACGAAAGTTAATCCCACGGCTCAATGACTGACTCACTTACTGACTGACTGGCTGACTGACTGACTGACTCAATGTTTTCCACCATTATTAACGCCATTGTATCTCTTTATATACATTTCTCCCGCCAAGACAATACTCGTAAAACTACGGGGCCTCGGTAAAAATATAGTAGCCAGGTTTACTACGCCTCCGTATACAACACGACGATTACGAAATTCCCGCGAGCTCCGGGGAACGCACCACAGAGATTATTGTTCCGACGCAACGCTTTTTAAGGATGCTCACCTCGTACAGTCGAAATAATAAGAACATCATGGAATTCCATAACCATTTCAGAGCTTCGCGAGGAGATAAGAATAGAACAAAATTACTATCATAAAAGACGGGGAAAATTAAATTACACGTTGAAAAAATCGATACACCGAGTGAAGAATAAAAAATTACTGATCTTTGTGGAATTTTATTGTTGTTCATGCATTTTTTAATATTTTTCTTGCAAGAGACTGTATACGTTCGGAAATTCAGTTTTGAGGTTGTCACGATCTCTCGTTGCTCTAAATACACTATTCTCCGTTTCTCACAACGCAGAGAGGAGGATCCAGATTCGAAGTTACGAAAAGTTTCTCACACTTCCGAAGAATGTGTCCAAGTTGTGAAACCGAGTGACGAGAACCGGGGAACGTATTTCGTCCGGGCGAATAGCGTCGACTCAACCGCGGCATACAAACTCAATGGGCTCTAAAGCTGAACCGGTTTTGCACTCGAGTTTAAAAGTTTGCAATTTCCTGAAAAAAAATTTTTCGAAAAAAAATGTCGTTGCGGCTGGTAATTTAAATAATTCGGTAATGTTTTCGGCTGATTTTCTTTTAGGATCGCGAATCGCAAATCGCTCATGATCTAGCGGTAAAGAGTCAATTACGTAGAAATGCAATCCCGAGCGATCTGTCTCTGGAGCACGGGGCGCATTGTCTCTAGCTAACGAAACTATTTATGCCCAGCTGAGCTTAAAACGCACGTATAGTATACAGACATAAAGGCACAAACGACAGTTAACTATTGCGAAATATGTCGGGCGTATACAAGTGAGTTTCGTAACGGAGAGCCGGGGAGTCTCGTTGAGCGCGCTCGATTTCAGTGACGATAATCGAGATCGCTCGTAAATCGAAAAATCTTTTTCGCCGTCTCGAAGCTCTTTCCTCTCTTTCACATCAGCAACATCGTTGATTTCTCCGGCTGCGTTTCGAGCACGGCTAAATAAAGAACTGGGCAAGAGGCGAACGTGACGTGGAACAAAAAGTGGACGAAACAATCCTGGAGCGCGCAAAAAGAAGAAAAAAGGAGAGAGAGAGGAAGGAAAAAAGACGAAGGAAAGAATCGTTAAGCAGTCGTCAGGACTTTACGAGTTTTCCTGGCTCCGATCTGATCTCTTTTTCCACTTATTGGCTAATTCCTCGTTTTTCTCAAATTACCTCCCTCTCGGAGTTCGGAGGACAAAACCGTCGTCTCATGGACGTATAACTATGTAAACGTGAACGTAAAAGTTCTCGACATACGATAAAATGTGGTGGAATAGCGGTATCGCAAAATACAGGCCCACTTCGCTGTTATAACTTTATACATGTTAATATTACCTTTTGTTCGAGACAATAACAGTCTCTTTACGTCACGAATGTAATATTGATAAACCCAGTCTAGTGTCCATTTAGAAAAATGGCAGCGCACGTGGCTGGGGCACGAAGACAGTTTAACAAACCCGAGCTGCAGCCTCAATTCCAACATTTTTTTCGTCGAGGAAAAAAAAATGCGCAACGAGTAGCAGGAATTTGGAAAATACTGTTATCCTTCTGAAATTGAGAAAATTTCCAATTTCCTTCGGCTTGGAAATGAGCCTGAAATAATAATGTCTCTTTTTCTTTTTTGCCTCGGCCGTGCTCAATTTTTTTTTCCTCCTTTACACAGATGTCGTGTAGCGTGAAAGTATCTGCATGACTTTTCTCGAGGAAACTGTAACGTGGAATATATGGAGCATTTACTGCCCCTCGAGTCCTGGATCGCGGTGTAACGACGAAGCACTTATCTCGTGTAACGACCGGTCCGTCAACGACCTAGCCCCCATCATAAGGATCTATCTCTCTCTCTCTCTCTCTCTCTCCCTTTCTTTCTCTTTTGCAACAGAGTGATTCAGTACAGAACCACACGAACGGCCACCTTCGCCGAAGCCAACAACCACGGGATCGCTGCCAGTATATCCACTGTCTTACGCGAGCATCTCGCGGTTGGTGACCTTTGCCCATCAAGAAACCTCTTCCTCGATCCTGCCTTCACGAGAAATCCTCCTGTTCCATTTACGAGATAAAACCGTCTAGTTCCTGGCCACCCGAGAATGAGAGAAAACGGGAAGGAAATCGCCAGGACCAACTTCCAAATGCAAGGAATTAAAGGAAACAATAAAAGACAGAAGAACGTCCACCAATTCCTGGACGGTCGAAATAAAAATTAAAGACTACGTAAAGTTGTGGGACCTTCAAAATAGACAAATGAAAAAAATAATGGAATAAATATAATCTTAAAAAAATTAAATACAACCTTTTAGGGACTTACTGCACGCGGACTCGCTCATTTTCCACTTTATTTTCAAGGTACTATCTGGTCCAGATCGCGGTTTTCTCCTTGACCTCTGCGCCGAGGTCTCCGCGAAGTCGCGAGATTGCACGGCTCGAGAGTCCGCCTATCGCGGCGATGTAAATCGCTCGTTTTACACTGCTCCGTGGCTCTTTATATACACTCGATGTGATGTACTTGTGTGCGCTCGTTTACTGTATACGTATCCGATCTTTGCGAATCGATCGATATCGTGGGAAATAAATATATAAACGATCCTCGAGGATCGATTTCGAGATGGTAATTTCTCTTTTCTTGCGAGACACGTCGCGTCACGATTTTCTCCGCGGCGCAAAAGTTCTACACCCAATGTTTACACGTCGGGAAAAAAACGAGAACATTCCAGTGACATTTGTGCAAATCATGTGGAAAAGGGTCCTGCCTGAAAATCAACGAAAATTACAACAATGTGAACTCATGTGCGGATCATTATCAATTATTCTCTGTTTTTTTGACAATTTCTTGCATGCATCAAATTCGTTCGAAAATTAATGAAAATGGATTCATATTTTTATTTTTTTCATCATTTTGGACATCATGCTCGAAAAAATGTCTCGTAAGTCTGAGGAATCTGTACATGAAATTACGTAAAATCCATAAGTGTATGAAAGTCATGCAATTATCGATAAGTGATCAAGAATAAAGAATGTGGAACGTGATGTTTGAATTTAAAGACGAGACACGGAGTATATAAAAATAATGAAAATGTGTGAAGCGTACTTGGAAGGTCGATCCATAATAAATTGCTGAACGTATAAAAACTACTCCAGTGCGTTATACACTCCGTAAATGTGGGAACTTACATAGGCTCATGGATTGTAGATGATGTTTTCCAGTCGTTCCAACTCCTCATTTCCTCATATTTCATTAACTACCTTGATGAAGCCATCCTTTGATATTCAGGTATGTTTCTTAAATTTTCTCTAATTTCACATTTTTTTTATTATTTTCGAAATATTTTATCTACCATCCACAAAGAATTGTGATCAAATTTTCCTTAGAAATGAATCGAAAAATAACAAAGTAATTAGTAAAACAAGATTCCATCTTTTCAGGGTGTTTGCTTTTATTAAGCTTAATATTTATAAATATTTAAATATTGGTAGAGATTATGTGAGTAACGTTTCATGGGATGTGAGAGAATATGGGGTAAGGTATCATTGTAATGCGTGTAACGAGCCCGATCGCAAATAGCCCAGCAATTTGATAGGCTTGTCAACCAGCTTCACGGCTCGTGCTCCCGGAGAATGGACAGATGGATTACAGTTACGTACCAACATTACAACATTCATCTTCGTCTGCACATAGTAACGTCTCTGGACACATACACTATTATCGCACGCGCAACTCGAGGGTGCATCGAACCGTTATTAAAACTAATATTCGCTCCGAAATGAATATCGTTAACATTCAGCGGCTTCTTGTGGTCATTTTTCAAACTAATGAAAGATTAAAATAAATTTTAATGCACGAATATAATTGAGTTGAAACATCGTTTTTCTGGAAATTTGATTTTTTTATTTTTTTGACGTCAACTTTTCAGCTCTGAAATTCTCGCAAACATTTTAATTTTATCGCAAATCAATTTAATATATTTTTTACGGAAAAACTGGTTCCTGGCGTACTTTTTTACTTTTGGAAGAAGTGTTATTGATTATATTACAGAAAATGTCACGAGGCATAAGAATTTGCAAACGTGTGTCCGAGAAACAAAAGATGCAGTGATAAAAAGTGGAAGAGAGTCTTCAACGAGAACGTTCTAATCTCCGTTGTACATAGCGGTACATAAGACAGGCGTTAATTACCCTGATTGATTTAGGCCTCGTCCATGCGAATTTAAGAGCGCCGAGAGATTAAAAGTTGTATATGCACGTGAGAAGTGCTTTCGCCCGGTAAAACGAACGACAGCGTTAAATAAAGAGCCGATACTCGATTATATTCTATCTCCAAAGTATCTGCACGCGTTTCTACTTGAAACAAAGTATCGGACCGGATGAACGGAGAATGCGTACACGCGACAACCGAGAGAAGTGAGCGGGATTACAACACACGCGCATTAACCTCCTATACATCAGTCGAAGACACGAGTGCATGAAAGTCCAGCGATTTCTTATTGTTTCAGTCACTTTGGTAGCCAACAGAATGTCTCGAGACTTGCAAGGACTCTATTTCGCGCGGAACCAGACACTTCTGGCAGCCGCTGCCTCGCATATGTAACTCTAAACACGATATTTACAAACGATCTTGTACAATCCCCCGTTTCAGTACTCGATATCTTGTTAAAGTAAATACGACAAAGCTTTTCTCGTTTTGGATGAGTAAAATGAAAGGATAGTTTTTGATAAACTGATTTTTTGATTTGAATAATGTGTCAGGTAGTATATAAGGAAAAAAATTCGATGCGTAGTTTTTGACGTACGAATTTTTACATCGAACAGATTCCGGCGTCAACAATTTTGACAGCTCCACGTATTTAATTTTTGTTCGATTCGAGGTCAAACATTAAAACAACGTGGTCGCGATTGTTAGGAATTTTACCTATCGGACCTAACAATTATTATTTTCGATCGACACGATGAAAAAGAAGAATCCGTTGCTTCGAGTCTGCATGGATTTATGAGAGTTTCCGTCTCTCGAAGTGCAAAGATTGTCCATATAGAAACCGAGAAAGGGAAAAAAAAGTCACGCGAAGCCATATACTCGAAGCGACTTCTTCGATACATGGCCGTAGATAATTGTCGGTTCTGTGTCGATGGAACACACAGCGCCCGTTCCGGTAACGAGCACCGAGCGTCCGAGCATTCTCCCAAGCAGAAAATCCGAAAGAATTTTTCCGCGTCTCCTTGGAGACGGATCGCCAAAGAAGTGCTTCGAAAGAGAGAAGAGTCGTGAGATTCCTCGATGAGAACGCGTACAAATATATAGAGACGGAGAGGGGAGAGAGTAACGCATGATGCGGAAGAATAAGACGAGATGAGCGCGGAGACGCGGGTACGAGTGAAGGAAAGACCGTCGCGTCGATGTACGGCTCGAGGTGAAGGAGCAACTCGCGAGCCGATTCTTAGCGCATACTAACGTTTATTAACGTTTTAAGTTACACGCAGTCATCTACATACGCTTAGATGGGAAAATCGTCTGTGTGGAAGTTCAATAAGCGTATATCGCTGGTTTCAACTTCGCGGCCCGTGTGCATAAGCTATTCAGCTGCTGGCGTCGGCACGCGAGGCTGTAACAGTACACTCCCCATTTTTTACGTAACAGTGGCATACTCGGAACATAAAGGCTTGGCCCGTGCGCCCCAGTGCGAACCAGTGTGCTCGTGTACCAGAGTCGGTTCGCCGTGTCTCGAGCGAGGCGAGGAGGGCTGGTCAGCGCTCGGGCCTCCTGGCATTTTGCACCGTTGGACCATGAGAAAGAGCAGATACCCGATGCAATTATTTTCCGAAGATAGACCGCTTAGCCATTTTTATATAGATATAAATATAAAACTCATTTGAATATCTAACATTTCAGTTTTATTCTCGAAACTAATTTGAATTAAACTTTTATTTGTAAATTTTTATTATCTTTCGAATTAGTATTTTAATTTCAATGTTACTCGTATTAGAGGCACCGGTATTTGGTCGGTAAAAATTCCGTATTGAGAATTGACAGTGAAAATGATTCGAAGACAAATTGAATATTTAAAGCACGTGTCAGAGATAAGAATGAACCTCGCTGTCTGTGTGTTATTCTTGTCTAGAGGATAAAATATGTTTTTTCAGAGACGAGAGAGATCCGTTGGGAACGTTTTCTCCGGGCGGAATATCGAAATGCGTTTTGAGTGTTTCTTTTCCTCTCGTTCGTGTAATATACCGCTCTCGGTCATGAGCTTAAAAGTCGCGAGTCACGCTCGCTTGTTGGAACATTAGCCGAGATGTACGCAAGATTGGGAAGTAGGCACGCGTTCGCTTCAATCCTTTCGGGGACGAAGACCGACTGACTCGTAGTTTTCTTGGGAGAACAAGTTTTGACACGGACACTCGTCCATTTCTGAAAACGATAAGGGTCATAATTAATGGTTTCATAACCTAGAAGAATATAAAAATATATGTATGTATAGAAAATTGAAAAATTAAAATAACAAAGTGTGCTGGAAGCGATAGACTGTATACGCATCCTGGTCAAAGGACTCGCAAAGTTATGCGCCCGTGAGTTCCGGGGGGTGCGGTAAATTCTGGCCCGATACGCGTTTGCTATCTTGAGGCATAAATACTCGTATCTAAAAGTATCGAGGTCCGAGTATTTGGTCGATCGAGGCAGATTGTTGCACACGTGCCGCTTTTATATCCTTGGATCCATTTGTAGGCGCGGCGAGCGCGTATACAAGCTTTCCGGAGGCAGAGAGAACGAGCGAGAAATACTCGCGCGCAACCTCCATTATAAAGGTGTCAACGGTTACGCGATTAACGATCGACACCGTGACAATGCAATTTGCCAACGGTGCATGGTGTGCTCGAAGTTGAAGCTCGCGCTCGCCAACGGAGCCAGTCGCGAAGTACTTGAGGACGAAACGTTACTAAATCAAAAAAAGAAAAGGTAAATAACGAGTGTCTATCTCCATAAAAAATGTTTGAAGACGATGCTGACATTGAATATTGATTATTAGTCCATGCTAAAGTTGCTAACGAGTCCTAATTTCTAGACTGAAGACCTTGTTGCTCCCGAAATTGGTCCGAAGCGACGCAAATCAATTTCAAGATCGCGTCATATTTTCGTGAATTGAAAACGACATCAGAATGCCCGAAGGTGCGTGCATTTATATCGGAGCTTACAAAATTCACGGTTCGACGTTGAGAGCTCTCGATGAAAAGAGTAAAAACAAAAAGGAATCTTCATTCAGCCAATGACATTACGTCGAGCGTATATTTTCATGTCAAAAAGCCTAATTTGGTCACTCGTTGTGTGTGCCAGACTCTTTCGTAACGCGAAAAGGAATAAGAAGAGTTCGTCCCTGATGTTATACATACAAGGCTCGGGATTTCATCGACAAGCCGTAATGTTACCGCCGGGAGTATTTCTGTTATGTGCATAATACGTGAATTATATGTTTTCGTTTGATAGTGTCGCGTTTACACGCGATGAGATACAAGCGCATTCATCAACGTGTCAGGGACGAGCTTCGTCGTAATTTTATCTTTTTTTTGCCACACACTCTATATAAGACGAAAACCAGCCAATAAAATACCGCACTTTCCTTTTAAGGATAATTGATAATTCATTTGGTTAAAAAACGTCAGGGTCAATGGGCAATAAAAATTTTACGGAAATGAAACGCACATTTTTAAATGAAAAATAAAAAAGAAAATTCAGCACTCGATCAAAATCGAATAATCATGTGATACGTTGACTAAATTGGAAACTCTCATTGAGTAATTAATTAATCATTCATATAACGAGATATTACCGTAATTCGAATTCCGCAATTAGGAATTAATGAAACGTTCTGTATCGCGAATGAAAATAAAATACATGAACAAAATGAAAATGGCTGAATCGGCGAGTGCTTTCACACGCACGCGGCGCGGAGTTTCTCATTTGCATAGAGGATTGAAAGTGCTTAATTCCCGAGAGGGAATCGTCGTAAACTCGACCGAATTTCCTTATTAGTGATTAAACAGCACGGAGGAGTCTCGGGAGAGGAGGAAAAGGAGGAAGAGGTCAGCAAAGGGTTACACCGAGCTCTATTCGCGTTGCATAATCGTCGTGAAAGAGCTCCGGGATATCGCGTGGATGGGACGACGTTCCGCAGCGTCTGCTCTATGAGAAAACGCAATCGAAGGATCGGAGCTTCAACGATCTCTGCGTTTGCACGCAACTGGACTGGGCTTGGTTCGTGCACGTGCACGGAGAAATTTATTCCTCCGTACCAAAGAATTTTACATAGCACGGTACAAACCGAAATAATTGTCCTAAAAAAAAAATCTGTTCACACAAAATTCTGGAAAATTCAAAAAACCGTATCCTGATTTAAAAATTCCATTTTTTTATTTTAAAATGATTACAGTACACTTTATTAATCCGAAAAAAGTTGAAAAAAATGCAAATAATTGAAGATCAGGGATTACAGAAATAATTAAAGATCGGCGAGGTTTGCGAGCGCACGGATCGATAAAGCACGTTCGAAAAAGGGTGGAGTTGGCAGAGCCGTCAGGAGCGGAGGGATCTGCCTCTGGGAAGTCTTTGTAAGGTGCAAAAGCCTCGAGACCTTCAGAAGGTCATTCTTCTCGATGCAACCACGCGATCATTTATTTATAACACACAAATATATATACAATTTAAATGTGTATATGACCCTAGTAGAATTTTTCACCTTGAATATGCTTCCGTGTTGGGAGAGGGAGAGAGAGAGAGAGAGACCGCTTATTATAATTATTTATGTAATGATAATATTCGACCTCTCGTGGCCCCAATCCTCTCACCCGCTCTCCTATCTTTCCAATAGCACGAAACCTCTCCTCGCATTTTTATTAACTTTCAAACACCCGTATATTTCTGTATACGGGATACATCCACTGTTCATGATATAATAAATTATAATACGGTAAATAAGTTTCTCCGGCGAGCAAAAGGGCAATGCATCTCCAGGCACGCATATTCTCCTCTCACAATTGCGGTACAAACACCCGGAATCGCACGAAAAACATTAACCACGAATCCAAGATTCAATTTACACAATACCGATCATCATTTTTCCCATCACATCCTATTTTTTCATGTGGTTTGTTTATTTTTTGTTCACACTACTGAGGTTCGCTTCATTCGCTTGAAAATTATTTGCACACTTTGTTTTTCAGTATGTAAAAATTGATGTATAGTTCCCACCACTATTTCCAAGTTTTTTTTATATAAGACAATATAAAAAAATTATTCTTCATGTATAAAAGAGTAGGTCGTAAATATGTTTAGCCTAAAATTGAAAGAGATTCAAATTTGTCGCTTAATTCAGCAATGAATAAAGTAAGGAAAAAAGTTGGGAGGAGGTCAAGTTTCTTCGAGTTGGTATTAAATGTCCTAGATACGTGGATCGCATAGAGAATCGAAGCACGCGAGATGTATAATGGCGCGTAATTGTCAGTGATGGTGGACGGCAGCGTGTATCTACCGTTCGGATACGAGAGGAAGCTGCGGCGAGATAATATCTCAGTTCGATCGTCGTCGTCGTCGTCACTCTCGTCTCTCGATCGCGTTGTTTCTCGAACTGGTTCTCGTTCGTCGCGTTCATCGCGAAAGAGAAATAAGAAGACAGAGCAGAGAGATCGAGAATAACAAAACGAATAAAGAAGAAGCAGGGGGAAACACGAGGGGAGAGAAAAGTCTCTGAAGGAGTTGGGGCGCGATCTGGACGCTCCGGACCAATGACTGACAGAGTCATTGGCCCTGATGTTGTTTTCCTTCTTCCTTCCATCACCTCCACACAGGCTCATCCGATTTTTCCACACGAATATTCTTCTCAGTCGATGTATATAAATATACATATGTATATATTTGAGAATATACTGGGATTCTGCAGTAATCCTCGTCACATGAGACTCCGAGATACAAACGTGAATCCAGTTTTTTTCAACATCTCGCGAACACGCGGATAGCCACGAGTACTTTCCGGGAACCTGGTATAGAGAAAATCTTATAGCAATCCCGGCTGAGAGAAAAAGAGAGGAAAGCTCGTTAATACCTGGCCAACTTACATGAACGATGAGAAAATACCCTGTGATATATATATAGCATGCGTATATATATCTTCACTTTTCCCGTATATACGTTGATTACCGCACTCTGGAATTATTGCAGATCACGAAATTAACGTCATTATCTCACAGCGTTATAAATTTTTGAATTATACGATTAAGAATTATTTACAAAGAATAGGCAAGGATTGATGACTACGTACAGCACTTATCACGCAGTCCCCCGTTAAGAAATTAAGCAGTCGCGTAAAATGGAAGAAAAAAACGGTCCGTCCAAGTACGAGAAGGAAAAATCGTCCCTCAGGCGATGCAAGAACAATTACTCGATCGTAACTTTGCCATCACGCTGTAATAATCGTCTATATATATAAATATAGAATCTCGATAATCCATTCCTTGGTACCGTAATCGCGAGGGACAATGACACTTCGGATGTGAACACACGTTCTAACATCCTTCGATCCCCCCTTTACCTTCTCTCCCCTTGCTAAACACTGGAATTAATATTCTCAGCGTCCTCGCCTAATTATTGAATTTATAATGTGAGCCTCGGAGCTCGAGCTCGTGGACATACAGAGTTGGAATGTGAAAGTATGTGACGATTTTACCGACCGTAAGAAAAAATCTCACGGGCTGTGAAACGGCGAGATATTCCAGTGAGTGTATATCACGACGAATCTCGTTCACGCAATAATTGTGCTCAAGAGATTAAATAATTTTTCCATGACTGGAAACATTATTTAAAATTTGAAATTCCTGGGTCGAGTTAATGAACGCCGAAAGTGAAACTTGATTTGTGGTTTTGATATACTTTTCAATTCTTTATTCTTTTATTTTACATAATGATTTTTGAGAATAATTGATATAAATGCTTAGAGATAAAACCTTGAACAATTCTCACGACATTTTCTGCATTTTACAATATACAATACATTTACATATTTATAATATATTATCAAATAAATAGAATTTTGGGTTCGCGATAAATCAGAAAATATTTATAAATTGGATTTAATCACAGCCACAGTAGGTGAAGAATCTTTTGGAGTATAAATGGTAACTCTGGCTTGGATGTAATGCAAGCAAGTACATACATCGACTGAGAAGTTCCTCTTGGAGAGAAGTGGTACATGCCATATGCTCACTGCGTAAGCATATGGTTGACACGATCCATACGCAAAAGTATTTATATAGCACATTTGCAGATATTTGCTTGGAAATACAGCTCATACTTTATTTAACTGTTTAGCACGGATACCCGCTACCACATTGTAAATAACTGAAAATAATTGCATTTTCAATCGTTAAAGCATACAGGAATAAATTATAAATCCTCGGTAAGAGAGAAAAACTATGAAAAAATGAATTATTCGATACTTTCCATTGGTGAGTTCGAGAAACTTCCTCGTTAATGATATCGCAATAAAATGTGGATTAATTTGAGAGAAAACGAGAGGAACAGTTTTGAAAAACGCGTCGAGGAGGATTCCTTGAGAAAACTCTCCGGAAGCGGAAGTCGAGGTCTAACATCAGATCGCTTCATTCGTGTACGCACGTATGAAAATAAGTGTAACATTTCATTTGTGTTGAGCGTAACGCTGGTTGATAGGATAGCAGAGCGCGGTACGCGGCAAAGCAAAGAGAAGGTGAGCGCAATGTAGTTTATTCGGTGACGTTGGGTGGGGAGTAGCGCTCGCATAGTCGGAAAGGTAAGTTCGCCGTTGGAGCTGCCAGCTCGCGAGAGTTAGTCGCGCGATTTCGTTCGGTGCGTCGTGACGTCTGGGACGTCTCGAGACTCGCGATTGACAGCTCGGCTCTCGCCTACGCTCCTCCCTCGCGTAACAAAATTACATTCAACCATTTTTATTCGTGATCCTGTTTTTTTTACAAATAAAAGAAATCTTGCCTCTTTTTCGTAATTTTTTCAATGTGTATTCATTTTTTATTATTCTCGATGTGAATTCTTGGAAAAAAAAAATTCAGAGCGTGTACATTTTTTCGTTACGTTTTTAAAACTTTCAAAGGATTATACCCGCCTCCGTCAATTGGTAGGTTCGATTGATCTTTTTTTAATAAAACATTCCTTCTGAACCTGATTTTGATAAAGTGACTCGACAGTAGTTTTTTTTCTAAATCAATGGAAAGAAAATGACGATCGAGTATATAATGAGTTTTCCATTTGTCAGAAGATCCTACTCGGATGTCGATCGAAGTGAAGGATGAGTGAAAGATCATTAGTCATAGCCAATTGCATTTCACTGTCGTTTGCGCAGGGATAAGCTTGGCGCCGATGAGAAGATTTACATTCGTTTTTCACCGTGTGCTCATCTCGCGTGATATTTTATGATTAATCGGAAGCCTCCTTCATCTCTTTTCCTCTTCACTCCGCCTTGTACCACGCTCGATTTCGCAATGGTTACATATTTTCACGCGCTCCGATTCAAATTGCGAATGATTGAGAATCGTTTACACGGTTGCGTGTTGATTGAGTCAGTTAATTCTACACAAGGCATTCCGCACGAAATCCACAAAATCGATTATTCAAATAAAATTAACCTATCGAAGTGTTACGTTTTAAGCTTCATATTAAATATTTAATCACGTTTACGTAATAATATTTCATAATAATAATAATTATACCAGAATGAAAAACATTTATACTAAATCGAATAATCAAAATTTATATCACTAAAGGTAATTTAAATCTAAAATTACCCGAGGTATCTATGTATAAGGTACACGTGGCGGTATGAATCCCTTAAACGACTGTTCCACCTACACATTTCCTCTCCAGTGAAACGTATCGTTGAGAACATAAATAATATTCGATCCTTGCATGAAATATAATTTCATAAAGTCTGATTAAATGTCTGTACAAATTTACAGTTTTCTTCTTCCATTTAAAATTTTTTATGATAGTATATATTATGATGATGATTAATATTTGGATTACTTTTCAAGAGTGATTGCTATAAAACATCTAAAAACAAATTAAAGTTTATTGGCAAAATCGTTTTTAAATATTTATAATTTTTTTCGATAACTATTATATTCTATAAATATCAGATAAAATTTATTTTTTCGTCCGTTATAAATACGTTTTCTACAATTCAAATAATCTCAAGGATCCGTAATTTTTTTTCTAACATTATTTTTTTCTTCATGAGAATTCATGAAGCTGCACGGACCTCGTATTTCCTACGTATTTGAGCACGCTCGAACGTACATATATTTACACATGCGGACGAGAGGGAGGAATCGCAAACCTAGTCGGAGATATTCATACGACCCATTATATTTTACGGTTGTCGAATACTAATTAACGTTATTCGTATGCGTCGCTAGTAAGAATATACACGCTATAAGTACGAGCGAAATACGCGCGACTTCAAACATTCAAAAGCCTCCGCAGAAGTCTCTCGTTTATACCTCAACCGCAGACGAATAAAATTTTTATACGATATGCTCTATTGAATTAGTCAATATTCATCAGGTGGTCCTTGCGGTCATGGACCCGAAATAAATTCAGTCTGATTCTCTGAAATGAAAACACACGAGAATTTTTTTTAAAAATAAAATACAGACTCGTACAGTGATGTTTAATAATCTGAACTTAGAGTCAACATTTTAATGCAAAAATATACGGTTGATTTTTCCATCCTATAAAAATGAAGCCATGAGTCCACCGAAATTTCGTTCAAAAATGTTACGAAGACCAGTGGCGAATCTGCGGCATGCCACGTGCTAATCGTCGTCATAAATTCATCATCATCATCATCATTACGAACGTCAAAAGGCTTGAGGATAATCGTTCTTAACTAAGGCACATTCTCTCAAGCGCACGTGTTAGTAGTTGGACTTTATACCACCCGACTCTTACCTCATATCTTCTCTTACACTGTTATAATCTCAACGAGCACGCGTGTATTTTTCGTATCCGCGTTTAAGTCCGAGTTATCGAAATTTACTCCAAGTTATTCAATCTTCTCGTTTTTTTTCCCTCCGTATATTTCTCGAACGCCTTTCTTTCATTTCGGCCTCATTGATTCTGGATGAATGCCCGACTGAAGAGCAAGATTCTTGTCTTACATTATACCTTACAAGCGGCATAAAAATGGGATGAAGTGAAAAAAATTATTCACGGATCACTTTCTAAAAAAAAGTGAAGAAAAAAAGTGAAAAGAATCTCTGCTCCGAATAAACCTTCGTTACGGAAGAATAATGATCGTCTGCGGGAGGAGAGAGATTCTTTCGAAACGATACTCAAAGGATGATATCCCATCATTGTATAATTGATGTCGACTCATTTTTTTCACACTATTAAAGACTGATCACGGTATTTTTGTTTTTCAGACGTTCGTTCGCATAGCCGAGGAAGATCTGTGTCTGTTACCGGAAGATTAAATAATACACAAAAGGAGAATGGAATTCATTAAAGTGCTAACGTGAATGGGTAATGTCGAACATTCGGAGAAAAAGGTAGACGAGTGGTGAATAAGGGTGAGTCGGTGATATCGGAGAAATCAAAACGTCGAAATGTCATCGAGTGGTGAATTTTCGACTCTGTCGAGTGGTGAAGCGACCGGGACGGGCGACGATTCTCTACCGAGCTCGAGAGAGGCCACAGCCGAGGCTGCCGGTTCCGGTGGCTCGTTCATACCTCTTCGCGAGTTTCTAGAAAGATTCTCACTGCCGCGGGTCGTCAGGGTCGATGGAGGTGGGGGAAGGCCGATTTTGTTGTACAAACAGCAGCAAAGGTCGCTCCGAGTGACCGCGACCCTGCTTATGCATAGATATCGACACGACGTTAAAGTTGGACCGGAAATCGTTATACCCGAAGGCTATCCTGGTAAGTCACTTTTTTCCACAATATTTTAAAATCATCAGACAGAGATCGTTTGATCCTTGACATCATTATTTTTTTGTTCGACGATGTATATTTTTGTATTATTCAAAAGCTTGGATTTATATTCTGACTCGGTTGATTCTTCGAGCGAAGAAAAATTTCGAGGACCCTAGACATTATCCGAAAAAAATGAATTCAGTCTCTAACACTAAAAGGGATAAAAAACTTCGAGCTGTTCGGAACGATTCGCGTGACGCGAAAACCGCGGTGCAACGAGGAAAAAACGTTCTTCCACGTGTCCAGTGCGTGAAATAATGGAAGCTACAGAATTAAGCTTCGTGCGTACCCAAGTTGTGGTGCAATTTATCTTGCGGTCCGATGATACGTTCGACTTTCTCCTAATCGCAATTACGACTCGCATCGTCAAATTGCGATTTTTATCAGCCCCCACGCGTCTCCCTTGTATTTCCACGAGTGTCCGTGTGGCCACCTGTGTGAGCGCCTGCGTTCCACTTGGCCGCGCTGTATATTGCGCCTTGCCTTTTTTTTCACTAACTGCGACCGGAGCTTTGGTCTACCGAGTGATTTTCACACGGCTCGATGCATCGTGCGTCAATGATACAGAAGAAATAAAAAAAATTGCAGATCATTATACTTCGAATCCAGCGGCAATTCTAAGTTCTGTTTATTTTCTATTAAATTAGATGGGGTTTATTCCCTGAGGATTGCATTTTTAAAAATATAGCTATAGTAATTTAAAATTGTATAAGAAAAATCAGATGTCTCTGTTTCTTAGGAAAAAAAAGAAAATGATCGGAAAATCGTGAATCGACGTTTACCGAGACAATGAAGAGGAAAGCCCTTTCTGTATACTGACTCTGGAACAAGAGAGAGAAAAAACAACAACTCGATAGTGGCTCTTGGCCTCGTTGTAAGAATTTATTCCGCGTTGTTGCTGTTGCTCGGAGGTCGTGGGTCGCTTGTTTTTCGCTCTTTGTTCGCTGAGGGAAGAAAAAGCGAGAAGGAAGCTCATAAACGGAAAATATTGGCGTGTTTTGTATAATACGCCGTCTCGAGAATTGCGAAAGTTGGAGCTACTTGCATTTATATAAGAGCGAGACCAGGTACGAATAAGAGAGCACAGGAGAGAGCCCGAGAGGGGTGGGGATTCGAGGTAACAAGCAGGCGGGAGCGATCGCGCGCGCATTCCCCCGAGGATCGTGACTTCGACCGCATGTGTGCAAGCTCCGTGCATCGATCACGTCCAGGCTCGATGATCGATTGTGCTCTCGCGAATCTTATCGGAAATTTGATCTTGCCGCACTATATTTAGCGTTTAAATATATAAATACAAGCTCCAGCATAATTTTTTTCGTCGTTTCTTTCTTTTTTCTCTATTTATATGCACGTAGACGAGTCTCTCATCGCGTACGGAAAAGTGACGATCCAAACGCACGGGGGGAACCTCGGAATAGCACCGTTAATAATTTCTTTATTCATCCGTACTCGATTCAGTCTTTTTCTCCACCTCTCTCTATTTCTCATACCTACGAGTGTGGATGCGTGCAGAAATAAACGAAGGATAGACCAGCCGCAACGAGTCGCGATCTTCCTTTTTTCTTTTCTGCCTATTCATCGGGCCGCGTTGATTGGCATCGAGGCAGTCTCAATGCCACGGTCAGACTGCATCTCAATTCAAGACGTCCTCGAGCCAGTCTCTCCCTTTACCGCCCCGTACATGCGAAGTCACGAACTACTTCATAATCTTCGATAAGTCCTCGTCGAAACGCATCTCTCATGAGTCGATCTGATTTATGCACTCTGTGAAAGAATCTTTTTTATTTTAACAAAAAATTCATACGGATGAATATGATTTTTTCAATATTACCAATATTATCTTGAATTTTTGAACACCAATTGGAGGAATGAAAAGAAGCGAAAAAAATGAATGATATGAGTTTATGAAATTAAGCTCGAGATATTAATTAATTTGAAAAATTAATAAGCACTCCGGCGCTTGAAGTAATTGCGACGTGACAGTGTGCTCGCTGCTTGCCTTTGTTCCAATAAGTGAGTAATGAAGGCGTAACGGGAACGCAGGTTAGGAAACATGTAGAAAACATTACGTATACGGAAAAGTTTGGTTTTTCTGTTCGTCCCTCGCTCCGTGATTCCAACGCCGCGGGAATGTTTTATATTTATCTTGAAAAAGTTAGCACACGAAGCGCTGCGATTCTTCCCAGTGAGAGTTTCTCTCACGAGATAGAAGTCACTGATTTTCGCGGGTGAGAGCGAGCATACGCACGCACGTATATCGCTCGACGAGCCTGTTCCGCGATGATGAGAGGGGAAAGGGTTACCATGTGTTAAAGTATTCCAGTATACGCACAACTTGCACCTTGCTTCACCGGAATATTCCCCGCATTTGTATATACCTATATGTTATTCTAAATTATTCTGATAGCTCAGCACGATATTTTTTACGCAGACAATAAAAAAAAAACTTTGAATGACCCATTTTCAAAATCACATGTAAAAATCCAACTGTAAAAAACCATCAAATTTTAACAGTCTATGCATATTTTTTGTAAATAAGTAAAAGAAATAAATAAGAAAAATAATTTATCGAATGAATTCATCATAAATATTGCAAAAACTATTTCAAAATATAGAAACTACTTAGTATCTTTGATATTGATCAGAGATGATAATAATAATAGTGAGATATGTATAATATAAAACTTCAAGAGCTGTTAAAAATCATGAAATTTTAAATAATAAAAATCTTTTTTGAGTTCTGATATCAATAAGAAATGCATCTAAAATGACACATCAGAGCTTTTTATACTAACATCTACCTTTCGAGGATTAAAAATTTTTCCAAAATGATCAACAAAAAATACCTAAAATTTAAAAATAGTGAAAAATAATAGAGTCGTTTTTTACGACGACGAGGCGAGTGCACGTATCGTAGATTCATAGGAATACAAGTGATTCAAATTAGCACCAATTTATCTGCACGCACGTAAGTATATCAGTGGAGAAGCGGAAATGGCGTACCCGCGGTTAACAGTATTCCTGGTAGGTGGTCAGTGACATACGGCCGTGGATAATATTCCAATCATACCGACGGAAAGAGCCTTCCCCGTTTTCTATACACAGATTATTTTTACGTACACATATTTCCACGCAAATATATAAAGTTCACGAGAATAAAAAGGAAGGAATTATGAATAGCGCGCCGCGCGATAGTTCGAGCTGCGTGGGACGAAATTACGTTTTCTCGTGTAAGCAATACAGCACTTTGAGAAGAACACTGCCCCAACGACGAGATACTTCGATATAAAACGTTTCCCATTTTTCTGTCTGTTTCCGTACAGATATTACAAAAAATAAGCTCCACGCGGAGCTCGGCAGTGAAAGCCAGAGTCTTTCCTTTTCTTCGATTCTCCTCCGTCTCCTTCCGCTTTCCATCGCCTGTGATTCCGTAATAAAGTCTCGTCGTTGGATTTAATCGCACAATGGCACCTTAACGAGATGTGGCTTTTTAATTCGCGACTATCCGACGAACAATTCGCAGAAAAGATATTGAGCAATTCTGACGTGGTCCTTGAAAGCTTTTTTCTTTCTTTCTCCATTTCAATTGCGTATAACGACTTACTAATCTATCTACAATTTTATTAATCCTGATGCCGGTGTGGAAAAGATTTCCGAGACACATTCGTTGAGTCAAGGTTTTCTGCATTCACGACGCACTTTTTTTTCATCAGGCACCAATCTGATAACGCGTTCCTTCATTTTATTTCATTTCACTTCAATCGTAGAACATGTCAGGCTGAAAAATTCCTCGCAGAATCGATCAGTTGGCTAAAAATAAGTCTTCGGACGTCTTCGTTTGCCGCTCCTTCGATCAACGATAAAAGAACAGGAGAAAAGGCGAACGAGCATGTGTCGATAGGAAAAGATAACTCCGGTATTGCAATTTTTTTCAATTTTTTTCGTGATTCCAAAAGGAGGTGGGTATTTCGAAAAAGTCTTGTTAATTGCGTCAGGGATCGAGGGAGTTCTCACCATACCCTCCGAACCTCTAAGAAAAAAAAAATCTGCGCAAAAATGTACACGATCGCTGTCGATCGTTTCCCTCTCATCGACTTTTTTAAGATCCTTCTCGTTTTTTCCTCCACTTCTCATTCTCTTTTGCTCTTTTTCTGTCGTGACTCCTCCTCACTTTCTGCGCTCGCCAAAGAGGGCGCGCGCGAGATCGGATATCGCGTCAATGTGCTCTCATGTGCACGTGTATACCTGCACGTCTCACTAGCAAAGTGAACGATAAATTCCATGAGCAAATTCTCCGCGGGATACGTCGCGGGCTCTTGGTGTGTGTGTTCCAGAAGAGAGGCGAAAGATAGTGGAAAAATATGGGCCGAGCGGACAAGCTCTCTGTATCTCTTAGAGTAAAATGTCTATACATGCATGCTTTTCAAACCGTGTGTGTGTGTGTGTGTGTGTGTGTGTGTGTGCGTATGTGAAAACGTATACACATATCGTCTACGTATAACACATGCATGAACATTGACGCGGTCTCGTTTTCCAGCATGTCGACTCTCCTGACAAATGGAGAACCTTTTAATTTTATTTTTTTCGAACGAAGGTAATTGATACCATCAAAATTTTGTATAAAAGTATAGTGGAAAATTTGCAATTTTTCTTGAAAAAAAATGGCCGATTAATTGACGGTAAAAACCTGAGTGCAAAACGCGAAGGAAAAATTGTAGAAAAAGGAATAAGAGCAGAATGCATCAGGGCACGCTATCTACATAGTTGCGTGAAGGAGATACACGAAGAGCGGACCAGTGCATCCTTCGTACCGTTTTCTCACTCGCTTCATCGTCGCCAAGAAAAATATTTATCTATCGGGCGTCCTTTATGCCTCGATGTCCCAGAGATGCATAAATTTTGCGCGTATGAAATCTCGCTCTAATATAAATAGCGTCTATATAATTATACTCGGACTTATATGCATAACGAATAATAATGAATTCTCACAGTTATTCCGTGTAAAACATGTACGTGTTATATCTGTATATCGGACTTGGCGCGATTCACCTTTGAATTATCTCCACTTATGGCGTGACCCGTAACGCTCCTCGCGAGTATACACTGTCAATTAAAGAATCGTATGTTTAATCGCTAATTAATTGATGGGAGAAGCGCACACCTTCCATCTCATATGTTTCTACAAAGAGATGACAAACGATCCACGCTGGATGAGAGCCACCGCGTTAATAGTCCAGATAAAATATAACCTTAACCGCAGGCACCTTTTTATTCACAGCTGTTTTATAAGCTCCACGGGTTACATACTTTACCCCGCATTCACATACGGGGATCGAGCTTGAACCACGTGGAATAGATCTTATCGAATTCCGGATAAGGTTAAGCCTCATCGGACTGTACAACCAGAATATTAACGCTGACATTGAATATTTGTATTCGAGTCTTTTTTTTGTCACTCTGTTATATCCTAGGAAATTGGGATTTTGTTGAAAGTTCCGCTTACATTTTCGGCGCAAGACATTTTTAAAATTCGCATTTTGAAGCACGAGCTGGTTGAGAGATTTTTTTGATGACGATCCAACATTTCTTGGAAGGAATTAAAGATTTTATCAAACGTGAATTAATTTCAGAGGCTATTTGAAATCGTTATGATGTCCTTTTATTTTATAATATTGTTCGAAATTGTTTAATTCCACAAGTCAAGAGTTAAAGATTATATCGAGCTTAACACTGCGAAATTATTACAAGCTTGTTGTTGTACTTGTCTAATGTAAGTTTATTTTACGAAACGCTGGAGTTTGCGAGAGAATATATTTCTAAGGTTTATGAAAAAAGAATTTTTACGTTTTGAATTTTTACAAGTGGCGTGACGTAAAATGAAAATAAAATGGAGGAAACGCGGAACTATGGGATATTTGCGATCCAATGTCAGTTTTTATCGTGGGTGGAATATACATATAGGGAGAGGTTGGAATCCCGAGTGTGCTCTTTCGCACAGCGGGCGGAAGTGAGTTCATTCCTTCTTTCTCTCCTATCTCCATTCCCTCACAGAGTTAAAGAGTGATGTGCTCCCTTCTGTGCATAACACGTTGATTTACAGCTTGAAAACGAATCGTTTCTCGCGCACTTCGGATGCTCCGAAGAAAACGAAGAGCTGACCAGTGATATAAAAAGCTCAAGTACAACTTTTTGTTTTATTTATTTATTCATTTCTTCCAATCTCATCGCGGAAGAGTTTCGAGCTGCGGAAGAGAAATGGAGGAAAAATTTCAGGAAAGCCAGACGGAACATCTTTTTCTCTCTCCTTTTCTCACGAGTAAAAAAGCACGAGGAATCGGTTTCTTGTTCTCGAGTCGACATTTGCATAAATCTCAAAGGAAAACGGCGCGAAATCGAAAGTGCAGACTCGATGACTCGAGACATAGGTGTTTTCGAGGCGATGAAAGAAACGCTTGCGTTCATTTCTTGTTAGAATCGCTCAAGCCCTTTTGTTCGTCGATGATCCATGCAGACGTGAAAAACTTGCATTTTCTCTCACTGCTTGCTAAGAAATGAAGGATAGACACAAAAGCTCTGGCAGTGAGCATAAATGCATGTAGGCACGTGTGTTACTGGCCGCAACGCCCGTTTTACGATCGCCACGGGAATTTGTTCGGACCCTTCCCTCAGACTCCCATTCGCTTTCAGTCTTTTACATGTGTGCTCGATGCTGGTCAATGGCCCGGCGTATCCTCCCAGTACTATTCGTACAATTCCTTTGTACCAAGTTCCTTTTTTCACAATTCTCATTTTATTTTTTGCTGCTTTTGTTTTTTATTTTCAAGTAAATCTTCACAAGAAAATAATATTTTTTAATTCTTCAGCTAAGTATTTTCTTTAAAATGCAGACATCTCTTTTGCTTATATCCACACACCTCCTTTTCATATTTATTCCTAAATTTCTATCTGCACTTGCTATTATTCTATAAAATCTTGCAACTGCCTTCGCCTGTCTCGAATGCATAAATATTCTGCAGGATGTATGAAGAATTTTTCGCTCGATAAAAATGCTTTATCATTCTGCTTAGCACGTAAAGTTCTTGAGCTCATCGTCGCACGTGTATTGCCTGTATATATGTATGTAAAAACGTGGCTGTGAAAAGTAAAAGACGTTAAACTATTTCTGGCATCCACAACGAAGAGACGATCGATACGGCGGTGAAACACGTATCGAGTATCGATCTATCGAAGGCTGTGAGTATATATGCGTATACATATCTATATGCAGATTCACTTAAAAAATGAAATAAGTAACAGGCGAGCAGAAGATAAGAATGACTGAAGAAAATCTCTGCAAGGTTTTTGTCTTCGAGCTGTATTCTCGTGGCTTTACATCCCTTTCTTTTTATTATTTCTCTTTTACCTCTTTCTTATTATCGTTAATTCCTACAGTTGTGAACCTGTCTCAGAGACAGAGAGGAATTAAAACACATGGTAACTCAACCATTCGAGTTTAATGCTTCCCGATCGAATAAGAGATCTCCAGATATTCTTTTTAACGAAAAATACTGGGAAGAAAATAATCCGTAAATTCCATTCAGAGACCTTGGGGATTTTGAATTTCCGCCCACTTGTTGAATTTTAATGGCTCGTTCGCTGCGGTGGACAAAAAATTTGCCCAGCTCGCACGATCCGGATTTAACCTGATTGTGAGTTCGATATAAGAAGGCCTATTGAAAACTATCAAGAGTCGCGGTAGAAACTCGAGGCAAGTACATTTTTCAACATGAAAAAAATCAAAAGGTATCAAAATTGGCCCAGCGCTTTTTGCTGTAGTAAAAGAAACGTTTCTCTTTATTGAAGTAGTCGTAGAATGCTTCGAAAATCTAAAAATGTGGAAATTTTTATTTCTTTTTCTCGATGGATTAAAAAAAATCATCCCGCTTATAGAGTAGAGGGGGGCAAAATGAGGTTCGAGCGTTTCTCACGTAAAAATTATTTTCCAACTTTGAGGTTAGAAAATTTGCACCGTTGTACAGAAATATATTGTCCGTCGGCTCTCAAAATTTTTAGGGGTTTTACCGTCTAGTTATTCTGAAAAAAATTCACAAAAATCGCGTTTTTTGAATCCTTATACACAGGCTCTTATGGCTGATACACTTCCGCAGTGACGATTCGGATTTTTTTAACCTAAATATTTCCAACTTTGAGACACAAAAAACTAATCCAAGGAAAAAGACAATATATATAGAGTCTAATTATGTATTTATAACCCCTTGCTATCGATGAAAATAATTTGCAAAGAGGAGTTGAATTTCTTTTTTGAGGTTGGCGTAGCGGACGACGGAAACTGCATGAAACTGGCTTTATAGCTATATTTGGAGACTCGGTAGAGTCTCGGGACAAGTACATGTCGCGCGACTCTACCATACTTTTGCGGTTAGAACTTTCGCCGTGTATTTTTCCCATAAG